>CAJVPQ010001004.1:0-21247 GCA_910591825.1 Funneliformis caledonium
AAAAATTCGTTATAGAGAAAATTCGTTATAAAGAGAGTCATTTTATATATAAATTTTTCTGACTTTAATTCGTTAAATGTAGTACAAATTTTTAATTACTAAATTCGGTATAGTAAGGGTTTTTTTATATTTAAAAATCTGTCTGACACTGAAAATCCGTTGTATTGTAAAATTCATTATATCAAAATTCGTTATAGAAAGAGTTGACTGTAATCAAATTATAGTAAGATATTCTAATTTAGTAATCGAATAATTCTGTTCATATTTATTAAGGATCCTACTAGCATAGACTATTACTCATTCCTTTTTGTCATCTCCTTTTTAGGATAGAATAGCTTCAAAAGTATAGATAGAAGCATCATTGTATAGAATATATAGTTTATCAAAAACTGAATATGTTAAGATTGGAGAAGAGATTAAACAATCTTTTAAATTTTCAAATGCTTTCTGTTAATCAGTTATTTAATAGTAAGAGACATTCTTTTTAAAAAATCTATTCAGAGGTTTAATAATAGTAGAGAATCCTTTTATAAATTTCCTATAGTATAAAGTGAATACAATGAACCTTCTTAATTAGGTTAAGTCCTTTGAAATAGGAAATCCTCTAATTGCAATAACTTTTTTAGGATCAGTTTGTATACTTTTATGTCTAATTACATATCTTAGAATAATAAGTTTTTTTTTCAAAGAAAAAGTATTTTTCTGAACTCAATTTCAATCCTGATTATTATAAACATAGAAAAACTTGTTCTAAATAAAGAAGATATTCATCAAATGTTTTAGAATTGATATTAATATCATTTATATATACCAACACATTCTGCTAAAGGATATCTCTTAAAACTGTATTCATTAATCTTTGAAAGGTTGCAGGAGCATTGCATAAGCTAAAGGACATGACTGTAAACTTAAAGGTTCTAAACCTTATAATGAAGGTTATTTTCTCCTGATCTTTTCCTTTTATAATAAGTCTAAAGATGTGAACCATTAGAAATCTATTAATGTATTTAGCATATTATTAATTTTTTGAAGGGATAGTTATCCTTTTTTGTCATACTATTTAGCTTCTTGTAATTTACACATAAACACTTTTTGCCATTTTTCTTTTTTATAATAACTACTGAAGATGTCTATTGATTTTTAAATGGTTAAATCAGTCCTGATTCTAATAACCTTTAAATTTCCTGTTTAATAAATTCTTTATTTAATTGAAGGAGTATCACCTGTGTCAATATTATGTCTTATTAGCCCTATTCAATTCTAATCTATTTTGATCTGATCTAATTTTTTTAAAATTATTTTAACCAATTAAAAAATGGTAAAAATTAAGCAGATAAATTTCAAATTAATCTGTTTCATCCAATCATATCAATTAAATAAGATGTAGATAATGCTTTATTATTATTAATAATAGAGAAAATAAATAATTCTTTTAATAATGAATTAAATAAACTAGAAGATGATATTTTCGAATTAATAAAAGTAGTTCTTCTTCTTATTATCTTGTTACTCAAATACATAATATTATTAAATCCAAACATTAGTAATATGAAATATTACCTTTGTATAATAACATTATTTTAAAAAAACTTTACGAATGAAAAGGTAGCAATTTAATAGATTAGTACAAATTTTACAGCATGATATAATATTTTAAAGCCAAGGAAAAAAGCCACAAGCATTATTTGATTTTTAATTAGTAATATTTCTTTGACATATTGGTTTTAAAGATAATATTATAGATATTTATTCTAGATTTAGAGTATCAAAAGATACTGTAATTCTTCATGTAGATCATGTAATGAAAGCTATAAAAAATAAAAAATCAGAATTTATTTAATAGCCTAAAGATAATATTAGAACAGTTGTTCATACAGAATTTCAAAATATTGGTGGGTTTCAAAATGTTATTGGAGCAATAGATGGAACTCATTTTATTTTAAATGAAGTTACTTATACAAAATCTAACAGCATTTTTTACAAGAAAAAAAGATATACAATTCAATGTTAAGGAATTTTTGATTTTCGCAGAATTTTTATTCATTATGTAATTGGATGGCTTAGATCAGTACATAATGCACGAGCTTATACCAATTCAGATTTTTATTTTAATAGAACTGAATATATTTAAGGTGAAGATTATGTGCTAGGTGATTTGGCTTATCCAATTTCTTCTTTTTTGATATCTCCTTTTTAAAATCCTTCTAATTATAGACAACATCAGTTTAATTTTATTCATTTAGAGCATAGGATTATTGTAGAATATGCATTTGGTAGATTAAAAGTTAGATTTAAAGCTTTAAAAAAAATATTTGTAAAAGATGTAAAAACAGCTATTAATTTAGCTAATTGTGTTATATTATTATATAATTTTCTTGAAATTTGTGATGAAATTTGGAAAGTTTGAGATGATAATTATTATTATGATAATTAATATGATTTTGAAAATGAAAGTGATAAAATTTTAAAGTTAGAAGGAGAATTTAAAAGAGATTGTTGAATCAGTTTATTGCCTAAATAATTAATAAAAATTAACTTTACAAATAAATTTAAAAATTAAAATGTTTTATTTGATTAAATCAATGATAAATTAATATTTGATATGAATTGAATAATAAAAATCATCTTTTGGTTATGAAAGATGATAACGGATTGTTTGATATGAATTAAATGATAAAAAAATCATCTTTCAGTTTTAAAGATAATGACGGATCATTCAATACTAATAGAATGATATAAAAATTATCTTTCAGTTATGAAAGATGATAGCGAATCATTTGATACTAATCAAATGATATAAAAATCATCTTTTGATTATGAAAGATGATGACAAATCATTTGATATTAATCAAATGATATAAAAATTATCTTTCAGTCTAAAAGATGATAACGTATCATTTGATACAAATCAAATAATAAATAAATAAATCATCTTTCAGTTTTGAAAGATGATGACAGATCGTTCAATATGAATCAAATGATATAAAATCATCTTTCAGTTACGAAAGATGATGATGAATCATTTGATACTAATCAAATAATAAAAAATTATCTTTCAGTTTGAAAGATGATAACATATCATTCAATACAAATTGAACGATAAATAAATAAATCATCTTTCAGTTCTAAAAGATGATGATGAATCATTCAATACTAATCAAATGATAAATAAATTATCTTTTATCCCAAAAGATTATAATTGATCATATAAATGTACAAAGCCAATACTTCAAAACCAGATTATGAAAATTTTTATAATCACACATTAAATATTTAGATAAATAATTATTAAAAAGCATAACCCCAAAAAATGCTTTTATTTTATTTATTTATTCGTTATTCTTTGAAATTTTAACATTTCTAATTCTAATTTAACTTTTTTATTTTCAGCACGTAACTTTCTATTTCTAACTTACCCTTTTCTAATTCATATTGTTAAATTAATTGTTTTTCTTCTAATTCAAACTTTTTTTTGAATTTCACGTTCCTTTAAATCTAGTTTTTTTCATAAAACTATCTCTTGACTCACTTATTACAGCAATTACTTCAGATAAACCTCCAATTCCATTTACTTTGTTTTTTTTCTTTTTGGTTTCAATAATTCCATCATTTTCTTTATTAATGAAATTTTCATTATCAGAAATAGAATCTATAGTTGAAGAATTTGTAATATAATCTGGATTAACAGCTTTATTTTGTGATAAAATTTCCTTCATTTATGAAAACCAAACCCAATTAATACTTTCTTTACCAGTAGAATTAGCTTTTTTTTGCAGGTACATTTCATGTAATTTTCTTACTTTATTTCTAATTTATTCATAAGATCTACCTGGTAATATATTTGCATTTACTATCTTTTGATAAACTTTTATTTTTTCGCATTTTCAATCTTCTAAATTTTCATCCCAAAATTCAAGTAAATTTTTAATTTCTATATCAGTCTATTTGGTATTATCTTCACTTGAATTTATTTCATTTTTATAAACCTTTTTTTACGTTTATTAGTTTTAATTGATGGCTGAATATGTAAGAAAAAAAATTAAATAAATATCATATATATATAATAAAATTCTAAACAAATATTTTAGAATAACTTACTAAAGAAAAATCTTCAAATTTTTGTGATTCTACTTATATAGTTATAATATTTGCATCTGATTATTTAATATAAATATATTAATAATTAAATTGAATAAATTAACATTAGAAAAAAAATATAAGTATAAACCTTTAGATCAATTACTTCTTTAGACTTAAGAGGAAATATATTTAAAGTTTCTAATGTAATTAGTTTTGAAAGTATAGGAACAGGTTTCAACCGCAGTTTAGTTTTTAGATCACATTTTGATTTAATGTTTTTTAAATTTTGTAAAATCATTTTTTTTTAAAAGAACATAAATGTGTTTTTTTTCAAAATATTCAGATTATCAAATTTTTTGATCTATTGATCTGTTTATTTGATCTGATCTTCAAATGATTTTTATTGGCTATTAGATTTTTTAACAATCAGATCAGATCAAAATGGATTAGAATTGAACAGGACTATTAATTATTTTTTATTTTGTTGTTGTTATTGCTGTTAGTAATAGTAGTAGTGGTCATCTTACTCTTTTTTACTTTGCTGCTAGTAGTAGTGGTGATGATAGTTATCTTGCTTCTCTTTACTTTGCTGCTAATGGTGGTGGTAATTGTCTTGCTTCTCTTTACTCTGCTGCTGCTGCTGCTGATGATAGTAGTAGTGATTGTAGGGAAGTTGCTTTTTCTGACTATTCTCTACAAACTCGAATTCTTTTACATATTTTAGTATTAATTTATTTAATTTATTTTTAAAAGAAGGAAATAAATTTCTATACTTCCTCTTAATATTTTTTATACAAGAGTAAGAAATATACATTAAAACTTTATTAGCAATATCATAAACTACCTAAAAAGTTTCTTGAATATATTCATTATATTCAAGCAAAACTACTTAATGTAGCTTATATTTATGCAATTAATCTTTAGATATGATTAACATTGATTGTAAAAATTGAGGCGACATAATTTTTTCAATGTATTTTGCAATTTTTTTAGTTAATTCTATTAAATTTTCCATTATTGCTGATGATGATTTTGATGGTAATAGTTGTGTTGCTATTGTTATTAGTGTTGCTGTTAATTCTAAGATTCTTTCTTCTAAATCCTTAATTACAAAACTAAAGTTTTTTAAATTCTTCAAAACGTCTAGGTCCATAACTCTATTAATATTATTAGGTACTGGTAAAATAAGATCTGCTTCACTTCTAATTTAATTATTTATTGATGCTGATTTATAATTTTAAAAATCTTTGTTGATAAATGTCATATATCTCCTTGTGTAAATAGATTCTTACACAACTTTCTTGATTTTTTAATCAAATTTTCAAATAAGGTATTCTAATTATTAAAGATGTTAATTATTAGTTAAATTTAATTTATCGTTTGATATTATAAAACAAAAAATATTTTCAAAAATCTATTTTGTTTTTGAATAATAATGATTAACTATAAATAATTTGGACTTCACATTATATTTTCCACACTGAGAAAATATAGGATACAAAGCTCCATGTATTTTTCCATAAATAGATCATTTTAAAAAATGAAAAAAAAAAAATAATAAAAAAAATCTATTATGTTTTTAAATAATAATGCTTGACTATAAATAATTTTGATTTCATATTATACTCTTCATATTATACTCTTCACATTATGAAAACATAGGATACAAAGCTCTATGTATTTTTCATAAATAGATCATTTTAAAAATAAAAAAAGTAAAAAAATAATAAATAAAATAAAAAAAATATATATCCTAAAAGTTTGATTAGAAGTTCTTATTACTCTCTTATCTACTTACTCTTTTCTATTATTTCTTAGAATTATTGCTTGAGATGCTCAGCTTAAACAATTTATAATTTATTTGAATTTATTAAAAAGAATGAAAAAGAATGAAATATTATTTAAAATACAACTTTTAATAAAATTAAGCAGCTAATGAAAAAAAGTAAAGGAATATAAAAAAATAAAATAATAATTATTGCAATATTTAAATTTAAAAAAAAGATTATTATTAAAAAAAGATGTAATAGAAGTTCAGATTCCTGTTTGGATAATTAGCAATTTATTAAACTTAAAGAATTTAAATGTCGATCTTAACCTGATGAATCCATCTGTAATATATAATAAAAAAAATAAAATAATAATTATTGTAATATTTAAATTTAAAAAAAAATGTAATAGAAGTTCAGGTTTCTGTTTAGATAATTAATAATTTATTAAACTAAAAGGATTTAAAATATGATGATCAGGAATTTACTGAATAAAATCCCATTTTATCCTTAATTTAACCTGATATTTTTCTGATATTTTCATTGTTTTCTATTGTTTAACTCTAATTAATATCAATTTTTAACCTGATCAAAATTTTGATCGTTTTTCAAAAAAATTTAATAAGAAATTTTTATTATATTGAATTAGAAATTTTATGTCATAAAATTTGAATATTAAATTTCAAATGAATAATATTAACAATAAATGCTGATAAATTTATATCAAATTAAAAATTGTAAATTAAATTTCAAATGAATAATATTGACAATAAATGCTAAAGTATTTACATTAAATTAGAAATTTAAATTTTTCGTAAATTAAATTTCAAATGAATAATATTGACAATAAATGCTGACGTATTAGAATTTGAATTTTTGTAAATTAAATTTCAAATGAATAATATTAAAAATAAATGCTGACATATTAGAAATTTAATACTCTTATGCGTAATTATAATTCAAATATATAAAAAAAGTTTTTGTTTTTTATTTCTTTTTTTTTAACAAAACTATTTTTTATTTTTACAATATCTTTATTAACTCTTGTTTCATCATCAAACTCTGCTTCTACTTCTGCTCTTGCTTTTATTCCTGCTTCAACTAATCATCCACCATACATCAAGTAGTTAAAGTAGCAACAGATGCTCTTATAAAAGAGTGAAGAAATAAAAATGCTGTAAATATTTTAATATAAATTATTTTAATATATTATATCAATTATTTTTAATTTTTAAAATTTCTTTAGACTTATCACAAGATTTAGATAATTCAAGAAAGGAATTTTGTACAAATATTATCCAAAATATTAATAATAAATATAATACAAATTTTTTTAGCATTCAATGTCAGAGAAAATTTTTCTCGTTAGTTGTCGAATATGACGTAAGTAAAATGATAAAAATGGTAATAAAGCAAAAAAAATACATTATATATAATTTTTTTCTTTATTTTCTTTTTTATTTAGAATTTAAAATTGTTAAAGTTGAAGAATGCTAAGGGAAAAAAGGCAAACTAACCCTTGAATATTATGAAATATTCAATACACATTTTTGGGATTCTATCATTTCTGCTTTGACGATAATACCATTTCAGATTTTGGGCTTGCTGAGTACATGCAATATATCTTCTCTTCCACCAACATTTTTCATAAACATTTTCACATACCGTATCTCTAAGATTATTGATTTCATCATCTCTTTGTTGTCTGGCTTGTCTAGTAAATATAAAGAATTTTATATTTATATTTTAATAAAATTTTAATTTTACAATATATTTTTAAAATATTTAATATATATATATTTTAGGAAATAAGCATTATATTGAATCTAAAATAAATAAATGGGTTTATAATCAAAAAGATTCTAGAGGAGGTATGATAATATACTTGTTATTAAAGTTTAATTATATTTTTTTTTGCTTTGCTAATTTTTTTTCTTTTATAGGAAAGGAAAAGAAGTGAAAAACTTTTGATGAAAAAGATGGTAGAGATGGTAAATAGATATTTTCTTTAAAAGGATTGATATTTTAACAAATTTATGCTTAGTAATAACTTTATTTTCTTTTTAGTGAAGCAATCAATTCCAAGTTGTAAATACAAATGTTTTTTACAGTTTAAATTTTTTTGACAAATTTATGCTTAGTAAATAACTTTATTTTCTTTTTAGTGGCAGTAGTCGAGCTATCGACTCTAAATGATAAATACAAACTTTCTTTAAAAGTTTTAACATTTTGACAAATTTATGTGTAATAATAACTTTATTTTCTTTTTGACAGCAAAAGCTTTAGAAGATTGTAAATACAAATATTCTTTAATAACTCACCATATTTTTAACAATTTATTTTGACAAATTTATATTTACTAATTATTCTATTCTCGTTTTATCAGAATTTTTTTTTATTTTTATTTTTATTTATATTTTTCTTTGCTTTTTTTTGCTTTTTTTTTTATTTTTTTTTTTTTAATATTTTTTCAACTATTTTTTTTTAAATTAGTTTTTATTTTTTTGTCTTAAGAAACAGGACTTTAAACACTTTAAGTTCACACATTTATCTTGAGTAACAAATCTAGTTTGTATCAAATATTAGCTAAAAACTTAAATTTTTTCTCATTGTGCTACCTGAGTATTATTTATAATAATAGTAGTAAATAAGTACAAATTTTATAAATTACAACAAATCTATTAATTCTTTTGTTTTCAGTAAAATCGATTGCAAAAATATTAATTTGTTAAAAAACATATAATTTCATAATAAAAATCTTATAATTTTCAATGTAATAAAATATATATATTTTTTATTATTTTTATATATTTTTAATTAACAATTTCTTATATATCATTTTTATAAAAAAAATGCTAAAAAAAATTTCTTATAAAATATAAGGAAATGTGATACAAAATTTTAAAAAATGTATACAAAATCAATTTATAATAATGAAAAAACGTATGCAAATTTTTTATCGAGCAAATGTCTAAAAAACCATTTTTAATGAGCAGATCTTCAATAGAAAAGATTAATAGAAATTATCAATATCATAATACTTTCTTCTAGTTGTTCATTAATCCTTTAATTACAAAAATTTTACATTTCAAAGTTAACAAATTTAAGATAAATTTTTAAAAAAAAGAAAGGTTAAAAAGAAAATGACTTATTGTAAGTTCATAGTTAAATTGCTCAATTATTTTTATATTATAGTAATCTCCTAATATAAGAGTGCTCATATCACTAAATTCTTATAGAGTTCTCTTTAGACTATCATTTTTTAGCTAGAATATCTGTTAATTTAGATTATAGCTGATAGCAGATATAATATAAAATCCAAATCATTGAATTGTATTAAATTTAGAAAATTCTGCTAAGATTAGCAGGTTATTATAATGTTGTAAATCTTTAAAAAATTGTTATTATTTAAGAAGATAATCACATAAAATTTGTTTATACTTAAACTTGTATTAATCTTGATTATTATTTTAGATATTCACTAATACTTATTTTTTTGTAAGCAAAAAGAAAAAAGAAACCAAATAAGAAAATAGCTGAAAAATATTTTAATAAAAAAATATCATCATTTTTGAATGTGTTTTTTTATTATATATAACTTAAATTAGAGTTTACATAAAATATTTAAATAAATTTTGACAAAAATTGCATATTATAGAGAGTTTTCAAATTCATTATTCCATATATTTCAATTTAAGTTAATTAGTAATTAGATTAGATAATCTTAGTATTATTAAAACTATTTTAATAAGAGAAATCTAATAGTAATATAATTATATTTTTAATATGGGAACAGTCAGTAGAAAAGGAGAAAATCCACTTTTTAGTCAAAAATTTTTTTATTGGTTCACTCTGCTAATTAAAATCATGTTAACAAAACTAGTTTAATAACTAAAATTCTTAAAATTTGTAGATTTTCCTCTTTTCTATTGACTACTCCTATATTAATATTAATTGAGTTATTATAAAAAATTCATTTTACTATATGTTACTTGTAAGTTAATAAGAGATATTTAGGATCTTAGCTAAATATATTCTATATGTCTTATCAAAAATATTAAAACAATTAAGAGCAAGTTCTTTAGAAGTTCTCTAGTTTCATTATTCTAAATATTAATATCTGTATTAAATATCATAAGTTGAGTTATATTCTTCTCAAAGATTTATTCTACAAGCTTAAATTTGAAATAATATAATTAGTTTTAATAAAAAGTTAGTAAAATAATAAAAGCAGTAAAAATTAAAATAAATAAAAAATTAAACAATTTTTCAGATAATCACCACTTCTTTAATTTTTTTTTACATTATTAACTTATATTTTTTCTATTAAACTTAGAATAATAATAATTTAATAATAGGAAGTAATATATGAGAAACTACTAAATTACTATAAAATAAATTCTATTACAATTAATTTTGGATTTATAATAAATTAGATAAGTAAAATAACTTTTAAAAAATGTAAAAATAATAAATATGAAAACGTGTTGAAGATCCTTTATTATAGAATTTATATTCTTAATAATTTTTAACTTTAGATTTTAAATTATTAATTTATATTTTTAAGTTATCATATTTATCTTTATTTTTTATAAGAATAATTTTTTATTCTATTATACGAAATTACAATTATAAAAAAATTACTATCTAATGCTATTTAATATAAAATAATTTATAATGCTAAAATAAATGAATAAAATACAAGTTATAAAATATAATTTAACTATAATAAATATAATAAATAATAAAATAAATATAAATAGAATATAAGATATATATAAATAAAATAAAATGTTAAATAAGTTAAAGAAGTTAAAACTATTAATAATATTAATTTTATTGATTCTTATAATATAGAGATTGGTTTTATATAATATTAGCTTGTATTCATTTAAAAAGGGTAACAAATTTCCTACATTTCTAGTTAAATCATAAGCCAATATCATTAATGATTTTATATTTGTTTTTTAATTATACATTTATTTAAGAATAAGTAAAAAGTTTTTTCTTTTTTTTAGCTTTATACATAAATTAGTGACTTATTATAATAAAATATATAGACTCACAAAAAGTTTATTCAAAAGAATATGTATAGTTGATATATTATAAAAAAAAATAATGTGATAATAATTAACAATAAAGTGATCAAATCCTTTATTCATGAAAATGACTTTATTAATAAATAAATTAAACATCAAAATTATAAAATTATTACTTTAATATTTATTTCTTAAGTATTCTACTATGATAAATTTTATTAAAATTATCTTAGCTTTTAAAATATTAAATTAATTTAGTAAATGTTTTTTCTATTTTTAATTACATATTTTAATATAAAACTTTTTTAAAAAATTTATATAGTGAAAAATTAAATTTATATTAATAAATTATATTTTCTTTAATAAGTTTATTTATATATAAATATAATGTAATATAATACAATATTTTTAACCTTGATTTTTTAATTATGATTTCATAAATAAATAGACAATACAAATTAATAAAATTTTCAAATATTATTATAAAGTATATAAAAAATAATCTTTATATAAAGAATTAAGGTATAATAGATAGTATTGTTTAAATAACCATTATTCTACCCATTTTTACAATAAATTATCAGAATCAATCATATGATAAATATGAGATTTGCTATTAAAATTGAATTACAAATATATAATCCTTAATTCAATTTTAATAGCAAACCTCTCAAATGATGATTAAAAAAATTAATGATGTTAAAAACTTTAACCAAAACTTTTTTTTATTATTTAATCTATAAAAAATAAATTTAATAAATTGTATATTTCTATTTTTATTAATCAGAATTTAAGAAGCGAAAGGTTAATATTTAATGTATTCATCTTTAACTTTAATCACTTTTAATATGATTAGGTATATTTAAAATTAATTTATGCAATACTTTTATATTAATATTTGCTTATTTTTCTTACTTAACTCTAATTAATTCCTATTTATATTTAGGTAAAGGTTTCCTTTTTCATATTTAACGATTTAAATAATTTTACAAATACTCAATAAGATTTAAATTTAGACTTTGCTTCACTCAACTTAAAACTGTAATTTTATGTATTATTATCCATTAAGTAGTATAAGAAGAAATATGATAAAGTACACTATCCTGTTAAAATATTATATTTTAATAATTATAAATTCAAGAAATAAAATTATTTGAAAGAATATTTACATATTTTTTTGAATTTAAAGGTCATTTTATTACAACTAAAAGCCAATACTATATCAAGAAAAATACTCTTAAAACGTTACTAAATTATTATCAAATTTTAATGTAGGTTAAATATAAGTTATATTATAAATCTCTCTAGCCTTAAGCCATACTCTTGCTTGATTATCTGATTTAAAAAAAGCAAATTTATTTTCATCTAACTATATAGTACTTTTCTACTTTTCTTGTTAATTATATTTTTTCTTTATACCAATTTAATCAATTAATTTGATATTTATTAGTTAAAAGAAGTTTTTCTTATAGTACAATTTTTAAATTTATTTATGGAATAATAATTAGTAAAAAGATCATTATTTAATTGGTTTATTATTTTACTAAGAGAAGTAAATTTATTTTTTATAAATAATTTATAAAAAACATTTTTATGATTAGATAATGTTTTTAATTATTCAGAATATTTGTTAGAATGTAAATAATCAGTTTTTTTATATTGGTTAATAGTATTATATACTATTGCAAAAGAAATATTAAAACTTAATAATATTTTTAGACTGTTAGTATTAGCAAGATAGACGTGATAATTTGTTCTCATTATTTACTTATTAATTCTTTTTTGCACATTCTTTTTGGTTAAAAAACTCTCAGAAAAAATTATTTTTTTATGTATAAGATTAACAATAACATTTATTAGAATAAATTGCTTTTTTTTAAAGACTTTTTAAAAATTTAAGATATTGTAATGATCAATTTTAGTAATTTAATGTAGAGATGGTATATTACCTCTCTTTCATAATATATTCACAATTATAAATCATAAAGAATTAAGTTTAAAGATATAAAAAATAATAGTAAAAAAAAATGAATTTTGCATAAATATATAGAATTATATAATTGAAAACTGATATTTTCATGCTAATAAAATAGGAGTTGAAGAATTGTTTCAGCTAATAAAGTGGTCCTAAACAATTAATACAAAAAAAAATGGAAATCACATAAGTTTTACTCTGTCTATTACTTCTACTTTTGTTAAAATAAGGGAAATTTGTACCATGAAAATGGGTAATATTTAGAATGATTATAAAAGTTTGAATTTTCTTCATAGTAAATAATTGCAAATAAGTGATAACCAATGTAACGAAAATGAACTATCGCCCCCCATTAAAATTCTATGTCTCTTGGATTCTGTTTGCATTTTGGTAAGTAGTCTTGCTTTGAGCCAGGTTGTAAAAAGGTGCTTTTGTTAAAAAGAGGATTTTTGTTTAGGAATGTGAACTGCTGATAGAGCTGTATTTATTTTGCCTATAAATGCACAAAGCTGTATTAATCATCAAGTAGATTTGTAATACGAAAAGTGTGGTTTATTCGGAATGTTCGAAATTAGTGACACGTAACCATGTGCCACTTACTTACTATTCACTAAGCAAATAATATGTTACATTACATAACATGCTATTATCCAATGAAATACTCGAAAAGTTATCGTTTTCTATAAGATGCCAAATTTCAAATGTACTTTGTAAAGAATTAGATGCGTTATTTTTTTTTTTCTGAACAATTTAGTGATTATTTTCAACGACTGTGTGAAAATTTTTTGGTTTCAATTCCTCATTTATCAATTTTAATGTAGATCATTTATTTAAATTCAGATGATAATCACCAACTACATTTTGGCAAAGTAATGGCTGAAAGTAAATTGCCAAAATTGGACTTAAAAGCACCGATTTAATTATATTGACGAAGCCCCAAATAAATATTGTGTGGCCAAATTTTCTTTTTTTTTTAAAAAAAAAAAAAAATGAGTACTCATATCCTCACAAAAAAAATTAATCTTGAAAACAAAATTCACGAACATGTTTCAATAAAAGATAGAATTTCTCAAACTTTTCCTGATACAAAAGTTTATACTATCTCAGTTGATTATGAGGAAACTCCAAGCAAAAAATCTCTGCTTAAATATACGATGACGTCTCATGGATTGGCAGCTGCCATTCTTCATGCTTATAACCACCATCAACATTTACGATTAACGCCTGATGATATCTGGTTAACTATAGCACAGGGGGTTAGTCATCATATTAATTATAATGCAGAAAAATTCCGTTATTATTTTGTCAATCATGAAGGCAAAGAAGAGATATGTGTTCGGGTCGACGGTATTTTAAATTCTAGCTTTGAGGGAGATTGTCCTGAAGTGGTGAATAGATTGGTTGAGAAAACTGATCAAGCTATAGAGAAAATTGATATAAAATCTCTTTTAGAATGTAATTTTTCTACTACAACGAAAAATTCGCTTACCGCTAGTCGTATCGTTCTTTTGGATATGGTTAAAGCATATTTTACATATAAAATATGTACAATGTGCGGAATTCCTAAAGTTACTCTTGAGGGTACTTTAGAAGATTGGGAAAAGGTGCAAGAAAAGGTCATTCAATTACGACGATTAAATTTAGATCTCGATTTTTGGTTGGATAGATTGGAGCCTGTTATTTGCAAGTTAATCGAAACTTATAAAGGTGAAATTGATGAAGACTTCTGGTCAAGGATAGCCTCGGAAGAATCGTTTGGTTCAGGCCCTAGTGAAATTAGTGGATGGATGATGGCCTTTTATCCTTATGAAAAGAATGGAACAAAGATATCTTATGATTTAATTGAACCGGAAGATATTCCTGATGGAAGGGTTGCAGTCCCATTTTCAACTGATACCGGATTATATTTAAAATTTATTGCTGGATTTTTGGGTGCGCAACAAGAATTTCTCGAAAATTCTAATGAAGTGGTTGTCTCGCCAATGATTGGTTGGTCTGTTATTGATGATAAAACTGCGAAGAAGGACGTTTGTTAAATTTTTCTACATTTATATCGATTACATTAAATTATTATGAAAATTTAAAAATTTAATAAACACTATGTATGTCTATTTTATTGTGCCAATTTGTTCGTTATAAATAATTTTTTACGACTTTCAACAAAATTTCTTTTCTATATAATATATATTGAAAGAAAATGAAAAGAATGAATTCAAAAAACAAAGATAATTATTAAATTATATTTTTGGGCGAAATAATTTTTTTTATTTGCTTCATTTTAATTGGCTGATCTTAAATGATAATTCTACCTTTTGTATCACGTGATAACTTTTAATATAATTCGATTACAGATCTTATATAATTAGAGCAAATATATTTTATTAATTGTAAACTTAAAATAATAGAGCTTTATTTATAATTAAGACAAAAGAATACAATAAAGGTAAGGGTATCGATGCATTAAACAAAAAATAAGAATTCAATATGAAAGTTGTCTAACCGTTTGCATCCAATATCAATCTGAATCATAATCTATAACTCCTTGAAGAAACGAATTCTTGGCCTTTTTGTACAAATACGTTTATTATAAATATATTATATTTGATACATGAATAAGGACACGGGAAATATATGCATTGCATGCATAAATTGATCGCTCGACAGAAAATCCCAGAATTAAAAAGTAGCCACATTTCTGCGGGTCGGTCACAGTAAAATTATAATAATTCCAAGTGACTTGATTCTATTTTCTTGTAATTTTTTTTACCACCATACTATTAAATTTTTCTTAAAACAAATATAAAGAATGCATTAGTTTAAATATTTGAAGCAATGGAAAGAGTAAAGTTACACATATATCTTTTCCTAATTTAATTCTGAATGATGGTGTGGTGAAGTATTCCAGAAGTTAGTGTTAGATCATGATGTAATGTACCAAAATCTTTAAATTAAAAACCGTATTTTGTTAAAATTAATTATTCAAAAAATTTTAACACTCACATTTTAATGTCATGTGTTGGATTTTAATGAGGTACGTCATTTCCTTTATTATAGATTTTTGGCACAAATATTTTAAAGTCGTGAACTTGTTGGACGAGATTCTATCGCCTATCTCATTTAGTTTTTCATGCATGAAACGTCTTTTGAACAATCAATCTTTATTATTCGCAACATCATCTTTGTTAATAACTGAATATAACGTATGGAAGAAGTTAGATGAACACACTATTTAGAATATTTTTTAAGTTCAATTAAAAAAATAATTATTTGAAAATAAATGGAATTCTTGAAACGAATATTTATCACTATGAATTAAAATTCTGTCATGTAATTCTTTGATAATAACGCAATAAATCAAGCCCAAAGCTCTTTGTTATAAATTTACATAAAGTGTTTCTTGAAAAGAAATAATAAAAATAAACTAAAAATAAAAAAATACAATAAATTTTTTAACATTTCTACTATGTCTCTGTTATAGTGATTATTCAAGGCGTGACTCAAAATTGGAATATTTTGCGTTAAGTTCTGGATTCATTTTAGAAAAAAATTGCTCTTATAGTATGTAATGAAATAAATAATTTTATCAATTTATACCTTTTTATTTCCTTATAGTTTAATTTTTTTTTTTGCTCTTTAAGCGCTCTTTAAGCAAAAACAAAATTAAATTAATATACGCTCGTTGGAAAGTTATTGGAATATTATTGAAATTAACAGAAGTCAACAAAAATTATAAATTTTGTATAATAACGAAAAATCCAATTTCATGACGAGTTAAAGTTATCAGAATAAACAAATTTAAAATACTAAACTAAAATCTAAATTAAGCACAGTAACAAAAATTTATTTTACTGCTTATCAAGATTATTTCATCAGTTTGTTAATTCAGATTTAATTTAAAATAAAATATTTTTCTTAATATCCATCACTGTTATCTTTAGCTTATTTTTAGAATATTCTAAATAAATTTGCAGTCGAAATTAGAAAAATAAAAACAATGATGTTATACTATAATTATACTTTGTCGGTATCACAACTCCCTAAAATTTCGCGGGATTTCAATTTTGCTAATTTGCTGATGTAATTGGTCAAAAAATTGCTTCGGTAAATTATAGATCAGCAAAGCAATGCTTCGTTTAACGTTTCATTATAAACATTAAAAACTTTTTTAATTTTACTTAAAAGGAGAAAAGGAACACATTAAATAAATATGCGTAAAATGTATTCTTCCTTACTACCATCACCACCTTTCAATAAGTTTACGGTTTTTATCCCTTATGGTTTATTATCAGTAGCGTTAATAACGTTAGCACAGGAAGATAGTATAGGGAATGCAAAAAGTTGTATAGTAGATCACTTGCCAGTTGCGGAAGCGAATAAGCAAGTAACGATAGGATATGTTCGACTTTTTAGCACAAATCAACCAAAGTCAACTCCAGAAATTCCAATTCCAAAAATTCAATGGAATAATTATGATTATATAAATGTTATTGGTATGAATATAAGAAAAATTTTTTCACTACATTTGCGTAAGTTTCGCACAAATTAGAATGGTTTACTTAAAATAACTACTAATTTTGAAACTTAGCACAACGGAGGAGATTCGTATGATATTTTCCGTCCAAAAGAAAAGAATAAATTAAACCCCATAAATGATTTGGTTAAAGTCATCTACTAAAGTAAGCATTATATTAAAAATATTTAGTATTAAATTAATAATATGATAACATTTTAATAATAATTATTTTAATATAGATTCTTCTTTCAATAAGAAATTATGACGTTGGTAAATGGCCGAAAGGGCTGCAAGAGCAGCAGGAATATCAAAGAATTATTAGCGATGCAATTAAAATTATAAACGAATATCAATTAAATGGTATAGACATTGAATATCCAGGAATGAGAGGAAGTTTATGTAAAAGGCCTGATGGTTTGATATGGGATAAAATAAATGATGACAACTTCATTAATTTTTTAAAAAACCTTCGAGAGGCATTGAATGGAATGGAAGGTCCAAAAATACTAATGTTAACAGTTGGTAGAGATGTAATTGAAAATTTAAAAGATGATATTGATAATATTGATTTTCTTAACATTGAAATTTATCACAATAGTTTATATCAAAATTTAAAACGCCAGACGATAACAACTATAGATCATATCCAAACTCTCCATTAGATGAATACCAAGCTGCATATTTAGCATGGATTGGCGCTGGAATCAATAGTAACAAAATAATTATGAGTGTAGATTTTGGGAATACCGTCCAAATGGTACCTAACGTAGCTATTAAACAAAGTCAATATGTTGATTTTCCCAAATCTGTTTCTACCTATGATTTTAACAAGCTAAATGATCAAATCCAATCAATCATAGATTTTTGTTTTAAAATTAATTCAATTTTATATTCATGGCCATGGAAATATCTTTCAAATACCGTACTAAATTCATCAGATAGATTTTGTACTACTATTAATCCTAATTGGACACGTAAATTCGAATCAACAGATAATTCTGGTACTCCATGGCTATATAGCGTTCCTGATCCAAACGTTCCTTTTAATCATTTATATGTATCATCACTCGGAGGAATATCAATATCTGACGTTAGTTATGATGATAATTATAATAATTTATTAAATTTTATGCAACCAATACGTGGGATACCGGTTCCAATAGATGGAGGTTCATCTAAAGGCTCGCCATCGAATAAATCAGGTAATGAAAATTCTAATGATCAAAATAAGAAAAATAAAGGCGGAATTATCGCTGGATCAATTATTGGAGGTATATTTGGTCTACTTTTATTAGGAAGTTGCGCGTACATATATCGGCAAATGTTCTTAAATCCGAAGCTGGTATTAATCCAGAATCATCATCAAATCGAGTTGTTTCCGCTATACAAAATGAACGGCGGACCATCGATCATCTAACGATCGAATGAATCGTTACATAATCCGAAGTAAGAATATACTTAACCATTAGTCAAAAAATTCTGACACATCATCTTGGAGCATATCAGTTTTTGTTTTGCAAAAGACGTATGTCTTTTGAGCCATATGTCGTTTATTACTGTTACTAACATATGGGACATTACGGATCATATGATTTACTATGTTCGTAACTCGATTTTAATAGCAAACCTCCCATATATGACAGCATTTTTCAATTGTTGACGGAAAAGATAAATTGCTTAGCAATAAAGTATAATTTCAACTAAATTGTATTTGCCTCCACTGCGATTAATCATAAATATGTATCAGCACGATTAAAATAGCAAAACTTTAGAAAGATCACTTTCTTGAACGAGATTTTATGAATTATAATCTCATCCAATTTAATGAGTATTTTATATGCTAATATACAACCATTGTATTTTAAATGCATTTCTTGTATCTGTAAAATAAATCATCGCAAAATCTTTTTACCTTCTAAATCTATGATTTTTGGGACTTTCACATTAGAAAGGAGAAACTGCAGGGTAATTAATAATAGAGTTAATGCTGAATCTGAACATAACTAGGTTCTAGATTTCTATTAAGCTAATAAATCATACTTTCATAAGTAATTTATAATGACAATGCCTCGTCATACAGCCTATTTTATATTGTAACGTGTAACGTTCATCCGATACGAGGTAGTTGCTAATACATTAGTTAATGTTTGAATCCAATTTTGTAGTGTATTAAAATGAATTAAATTCTTGGTTCATCTTTACATATTTGGATAGTGATCTTGCGATACATTCGGTTGTTCGAAATCGAATTTCAAGATTGATGCATTTATTTTATGTGATTCAATAAGAAACTTCGCAGGATTGTCGTTAAGTATCAAAAATATTTTAAAATAGTACTTCCAACTCGATATATACGATGCATATGCAAGTACCGCATGATGCATCATTGTTCATAAAATTTTAAAAAATCTAGAAATCGTGAACACAAATGATAGATGAATATATTTTCATTCATCATCATTATAATGATTATTAATCAAAAGTTAAACTACCGCGAAAATACAAATCTACTTTTATATGCCAAATATGATGTTAGATGTTGCATTAATATTTTCCGGCAATTTACCATATAATGGTAAACGGATCGATTTTAATGCCTTTTGCAAAAAAAATGATTTCCGCTAACGGAGCGGAGGAATTCGATTTATCTTTAATATAATAATATGATAAAGTGACCACAACAATAAAAACATACGATCAAACTGAAATTTCAACTCTTTTCGGCGTAAAATTGCTATTCTGACGTGATAATAATGAAGTCTAATTTTCAGTACATTCACGTGTCGAATAATATACTTTTTGGTAATAGTTGTGTTGTGACGCTATCATTTAGTTTACGAAATTAGCAGAGAATCGGTTGTCAAAACGAAATGGGCAATTATGTGTCCGTATTTGAGGTGGAAACTCCTAATTGAGAAAGATTAGAAAATTTTTTTGATCAATAATTCAAGACGTAAAAGGATTGTTATTTTATTTGTAAGTTTTAATGGGCCATAATATTGAAACTTGTTTTAATTGAATTGAATTGTTAAATCTTTTTGGTGACCAATCAAAATTTTCAAATTCTCAAATTAAAAAAAAAAAATTGATTTTATTTAATTCGGAATCGAAACAATAATTACAATATTCTAATAATTTAATGGAATAATGTATAAGGAATGCTAAGGCTTGTCCTAAAACGAAAGATATCATATTTTCTTTTTAAAATTCCTATTATTATTCTTATTTGAAATTAATCATTCTTTGGTGAATAATTATTCAATCCATAATAGTTTCTCCCGTTTAAATATTTATCTATTATATGCTTTAGTTTAATTAAATCTTTCTCTAATTATTTATTTGAAATATAATGTAAAAATAGTGTTACGATTAAATGCAAATTCCGGCCGAAATCTCCATAATTTCGTTTGAAGATCGCTCTTGATAATGCAGTTAGTCCCTTTGACGATCATTTGCCAGTTTGTCACGATGCCAGTTTGTCAAGACGCCAGTTTGGCTTAATTAATAATCTTTTATAAATACGAGCCGGAAATCCTACAACAGCTCAATATCCCATGCTCGTCTTTAGCATATTTCTTTGCAAATCATTCCCTTCGCTATCTTCCCTTTACACCTTCGCGATAATTTCGATTTTCGTCCTTTAAAATTTTATAATTTCGCATTTTGTAACACAGTTCACTATTTTATTTTTAATTTCCGATTTAGTTAGTAGTTTATTATATAATTTTTATGTAACAGTTTCGTAATTGCGTATTTAGAATTTATTACTTGGCATTACATAGTTTAATATATTGAAAAGCGAAAGTGTAGAGCGCCGACGTTGAGGCAACACTGACTAAATTTGACATATTAAATAAATTCTTGTAATAAT
>CAJVPQ010001005.1:0-21241 GCA_910591825.1 Funneliformis caledonium
AAGGACTAACAATAAATCATACAATATAATGATTTAGCATTCAATGATATTAATTATATACTAGCGTTAGAATGTATATTGAGTAAAATGAAATAAAATAAATAAGCAAAACATATATGACTAACTGAATTAAAGGATCCCCGATCACTTGTGGCTCCTATTTGTTAAACTTGATCTTGATCTTCTTCGACTACTAACGATTTCATCTCGTTCTCTTCCACCGGATCCAGTATAATTAAATACTAATAATCAATAAAAATAACTTACTATCTATTATATTATTAGTTATTTGTTTAAATAAAAAATTTAATTAAATTTAAATTACAGTAATAAGTATAATTAAATACTGATAATCAATAAAAATAACTTTACCAACTAATAAAATTTATTTTTTTAAATAAAAAATTTAGTTGACTTTAAATTACAATAACAAGTATAATTAAAAATAACTTACCATCCATTATATTATTTAAATAAAAAATTTAGTTGACTTTATATTACAGTAACAAGTATTGATAATCAATAAAAATAACTTACAATCTAAAAATTTAGTTGACTTTAAATTATAATCAAAAAAAATTAATATCTTACTTTCTATAATATTATAAAGAATATTAATATTTTATTTAAATTATAATAAATATAATTAATTATATAATAAAATAATTTACTTTCTAAATTATTAACATTTTATTATTAATAAAAAATTTTATTTATAAATAATAATAAATATTAAATAAAAATTATAAATAGTTTATTAACTAAAATATTATTAATTATCATTAAATATTTTTATATAATAAATTAAGTTTAAATTAAAACATAAAAAATAAATAATTTACTTTCTATAAATTATTGATTATTAAATATTTTTTAAAAATGATTTAATTAAATTTAAATTATATAAATTAAAATATAATGAAAATTAAATAGTTTACAATCTAAATATTATAATTGTTAAATTTTTTTTTAAAAAATATTAATTATTAATAATTATATAAATAAATAATAGATAAATAAGTAAAATTTATTACCATTTAATTCTTTTAATGATGTATGAGTATCTGAAACTAATTTATATTCAAATTGATAAAATTTAATTTTTAGCAAACAAAAATAAATATAATTAATGAATTAAAATGTAATTAATAATATATATATTACCTTTCTTTGACATCTAAAACTGACTTTAATGTAAATTTATGAAAAAAAAAGATTTTAGAATATCATCAAACTGTTAAATTAATTCATTTTAGTTATATAAAACTTCATATTTTTTATTTCTTTTTCTTATTTGGTGAAAATATTATTTAATTTTTTTATTATACTCTTACCTTTATAATTACTATTAGATATTATTATAACTTATAGTAAAAATAAAACTTTTATTTCTAATAAATTATCTTGTATAACGATAACAGAATGTAATAGTAATACATATATGTAGATCTTACTACATTTAAAAGTATAATATTTTTATTTCAGATGTTAATTAATTTATTGTGATTTATTTTATTTTATTTTAATAGTTTCTTTTAAATTCAGCGATTTTTTTCTTTTACTTTTTTAATTTTCATTTTATACTTTTATTTAGTTTTTGTTTTTTTATTCTTATTTTATTTATTTTTTTTTTATTTCACTTTCTTTTTTCTATTTATTTCATTTTTTTAATTTTCTTTTTATTTTTCTTCTCCTTTTCTTCTTTTTTATTTTTTTATTTATTTATTTATTTTCTTTTTTTGTTTAGTTTTTATTTCTTTTTTTATTTTGTTTTCTTTTTGTTTTTTTTGTTTTTTTTGTTTATTTTATTCATCATTTTTCTTTTTTTTTCATTTATTTTTATTTTATTTTTTTATTTTTCTGCTTTATATTTCATTTTTATTTCTTTTTTTAGTTTTAATTTTCTTTTTTTCTTTTTTTAGTTTTTATTAGTTTTCTTTTTTCTTATTATTTCTTTTTAGTTTTCATTTTACTTTTTTTAGTTTTCATTTCATTTTTTTTTAGTTCTTGTTTCATTTTTTTAAAAAAATAAAATAAAATAAAATAAATAAATAAAAAAAATAATAAAAATAATAAAAAAATAATTAAAATAAAGATTTCAGCAAATGTTTTTTTTTAGTTTTTTATATTACGACATAATTTTTATTTGTTTTTTTCTAATTTTAACGATTAGCAGTATCACAACCTATTTGATAAGATAATATGACATTTTTTTATAGTGATTCTACCTAGGGGTTGCTTTGAAATAAAACAAATGTAAAGTTTACAATAAATAATAAAATAATCTATAAATTAAATTTTACATTTTAGGTAATAGGCAATTTTTTCATCTCTTTTAAATAATCATATCAGAAAATTGATTTAAAATTCACTTATAAATACTTCTTCTAAAATTAACTATAATATCTCTTTTGAAGTAAAAAATGTATTTTTATTTATGCATACTTATTCAAATATGATCAATTTAACAAATATTCTTCATATATAAATATGATATTATTATTAAATATCAAATATGAAAAAGGTTCATATTATATAAGGTAGTATTTATAAATAGCATTATTATAATATAATTACAATAAATTGCTAAACATTCTTTAATTAACTTCTTTGCAAAAACTCATGATTAGTGATCGCTAATAAACCATAATAATTTATTAACTAATATGTAATTAAATAATATTAAATAATCATGTAACATTTAAAGTTCTAAAAATGATTTGTTTAAACTTACATATCTGACTCGCATAATTGTGTATAATTGTAAATTTTAGTTATATATAATAAATAAGTACTTTAAATTAAAGGTATATAAGATAATTTTGACTTAAAACTTGACTTAATTCAACTTATTAGGAATATTAGTAATATTATCGTGAATTTATTGATAATATACTTTTTAAAGTCATAAAATATTATTAAAGTAGGTGGTGAATATTACTTGAATATTATCAAAAATTAACCAAAAAATTAATTCAAGACGTTATTTTCAATTCATTAAATATTATTTGATGATGAATATACTAATTTCTTAAGTTTTTTATGTAATAAAAGTTGTAATAAACTTAGAATTAGATTATGTAAGACTTTAATAAATTTTATTGTAATAATTATAAAATTATAAATCAAATTTTTCTAGTCAGAATAAAAAATGCTACTATATAAAATCATTGTAATAAAATTAATCAAAATGCAATTATAAAATATGGTTGTCCTATTATGGAAATTTTCATTTATAATAAAATAATGCTATAAATAGTAATTATTGTAATAAATTTCTAATGTAATAAAAATAAAATTCATTGTTAAATTAAAGTTATAATCTATTAATATAATAATAGATAAAATACCTGCTAATTCACAATTGTAAATTACTGGTAATATTTTTGTTATTTCAAGACAGAACCATAATATTTCTCATTATTCTGTCTAAAGATCTTATTATATCAGTATCTTTTTAATCATAATTTACAATAAATGCCTTTGAACTAATTTTTATAAAGTATGACAAGAGTCTTGAGCTTTTAGTTTAATAATATTCATCTCATTTAACCATCTTTGCAAAATGTTTATTGTTAAAGTTTTATCAATAAACATGATTAGTTCATTTTTAGAAGGGTGAATTATATGTTTATTTTTTCAGAAATTAGTAAAAATAATCAATAAAAACAAAGAAATATAATAAAATAATCTATTTACCTCTTTTTTTTGAATATTGTAATTGCATTCTCAACAAAATCCAGAAATTTGTTGTGAAAATTGTTAAATTTTCTAGTTGGTATATATAACTAATTAATTTTTTTCAATTGAATTAAGTTCAAATTAAAGATTTTCTATATTATATTTTTAAATGTGCCTTTATCAGGATTTTGAATCTAAAAAAATAAATATTTAATTCTTTTAAAAAATCCCAAGATTTTTTCTGAATTATATAAGTAATTTAACAATTAGTAATAAAAATTAATGACAAAATAAACCATTGTTATATTACTCTATTATCTTGTATTAGCATTTGTAATATACCAGTTGCCAATATCAATAAATTAAAATTTGGCTAAATAAAAATTAAATGTACTTGTAACTGATATTTGCATTAATAGATGCATATGATAAGTGAATAATAAAACATCTAGGTTTACATATAACTATAAACATATTTAATAAATATTTATTATATTACAAAATAATACTAGGAGTATAAGTTCTACATTATATAGTGTTTAAAAAGTTAATATATTTGAATGATTTATATTTGACGTATTCAAATAAAAATATCAGCATTATTATTACTAAACCTATTTATATAATTATTATTAGAATAATTTAAATAAGATATCTTATTAAAATAATTAAAGCAAGATATAGAAGTAAGTATATTATTAAAATAAATATAATAAAATGTAATATTAGATTCATTATGAATTTTATTAATATTAACATAAGATCCAGTTATTTTATCTAATATGTTGCAAAACTTATTATTAGATGCAAGAGGTTCATGTCTAGTATTTGCTATACATTTATTAAACTGACTTTTATCTTAGAAAATGAAAAATGAGAAATGTAAGAATAAAAATTAAATCTGAATAATACTAAATGTTAGAATATTAAACAAAAATTTATCCTCTAAAAGAAAGTTATTATCATCATTTGATTCTAAAAATTTTATTAATTAAAATATTAGTTTCTTCATATTTATTTAAATGCAATCAGGAAATATATCAAATAAGGAAATGAGTTCTAGAATGATCTACAGAAAATCCTTGAAATTTGATTAATTGTTACATAAATATTATCGATAATCATTTTTTTTTTTTTCAAATTTTCATTGTGGTTTAAATAGCATATAGATTGATAGTAAAAGACTTCTAGTTTTGATAATTAGGAATAATCATTCAGAATCAACTCTTCTTGAAAAAGTAAATGAAACTTCAAAATAAGAAATTTGCATGCATATTTTTAATTAAATGAAAAGTATATAGCATATTTTTTGTTAACTAATCTAGCATTTAAATAATTTTTTTTTTGTAGTGTCTGCTTACTAAAAGCCAAAAGCAAAAGACCTTTCATGTATATTTTGGGTTTAATTGATAGTTATAGTGAAATTGGATTAAAAGCCTGTAAAATGAAAGAATCACAAACCTAACAGAATACTAATACCCAGGAAATAGCTAAGCGGCTTACACAATATCATAATTATCTTTCTGAACCTACTAGTCTTCATTCTTCTTTAAAATTTTATTCAATTAGTATAAAACATTATAATCAAATCATTGTCACTAATTAATTTTACCGTCTTCTTATAGATTCTAATCAGAAAAATAAGCAGCTCTAATTAAATACTGATGAAGAAATTAGCATTGATTATTCTGACATTATAGCTGAGCTTAAAACAATTAAAAATCATCTAGAAGCTAGTCATCTGAAAATTCAACAGAATCACAATTAGTAATTAAACTTAACAATCAAATTTTACGATTATAGAAGCATTTAGAAGATCAAAGTAATAACATAGAAGAATTAAAATAAAGATTGCAGAGAGCTCATGATAATACAAATGAGATTCAAAATTTATATGAAGAACAATGCAAGAGAACAATAATCTTATTAAACAATAGAATTTACGATTTAATAACTAATAAAAATGCATTGATTCAATTATTGAGATAGCGAAGGCAGAACATGATACATTATCTAATGATATAGAATCATTAATTAGAGATAACAATAGATTTGCGATAGAAAGTCTCATGATATATACTCCTTATAAATGGCTCAATAAATGGAATCAGATCATTATCAAGTTTATCGAAATGCTAATTCAAAATAATCAAGATAGCAATGCCTTAAGTCAGGAAAAACTTTTTAAAACTGCTGTTATAGTTGACGTGATATATAGAGCACAGCATAGGAAATATGTATCAAAAATCCACCTTGCTGTTTTAGTATTAAGTGTTCTATTACACGATTGAAGAAGATTATCAGTATTGATAATTATATTACTAGTTCTGAAAGCTATTATTAATTACAAAAATAGCTAGAAGAATTGTCAGAACATGAAGAAAAACTGCCTGAAGACCTCTTATTTCTTGCATTTGACAATGAACAAAGAAGACAAAAAAATTATCTTGATTAAGAGTTTAATACAATGATTTTTCATATCATTATTAGTTTTGATACTTTTAATATGGGATCGCAAAATAAAATTCAAAGTATTAACTCACCTTGGCTACATTTTTCTTTAAACAGATTGCAATATGAAGAACTTTTTGATATCAACCCTCTAATGCAAGAAGCTATCAACAAAAAATTGCATACTTACCTTTTTAAAATTCTTAAATTGCTGCATGAAGAAAAATTAACTTCCATTAATACTATTGATTCTCTTATAGTGATAATAACCAACATTATCACTATGAAAGAGTGTTTTAATTGCAATCAAAAAAACATCAAGAATTGAAAGCAAACATGTTTGAAATACAAAGAACAATTACCAATATTAGCCAAAATCTAAAATGAAAAGGCAGTTGAAAATAGCTTAATTGATCAGCAAAGCAAGCTACTTATTTTTAAACCCTATAGTATTAGTGATGAATCGAGTAGCATTTCTGTTCTTAGGATAAGCTTTACTTAGCAATCAATTATTGAATAAGAAGTTAATACTCCTGAGGTCTATATTGCCAATCTGATCAATATAAACCTTAATTTAATTGTAAATGTTAAAAAGGTTCTTCTTCATATAGAAACAATATCTGGTATTAAAGATAGAAGTCGTAAGTGAGTTGCAGTAATCTTTAATAGTGTTTTATACTATTATGCTATCAAATTTAAAGAGAAATTCCCTTAGTTAGTTCTTATACCAGGGCAGTTATATGAGGAGATGAATATGCTTTGAGCATATGTTAAGTTAAACTGGTAAATTTGTTTTTTTATTAAAATAGCATAATTTTTTATTGATAAATTTTATTTTCTATATTAATAATTAGGAAAATAGACTTAAAGCAATTTATATTGTGTTAAGGTTATCAGACAAAAATTAACTTACATATTTTAAAAAGTGTATAAATCATCATAAGTCTTAGGATTTTGTCTGTAGCATATATCGTCAAGTAATAGCAATAGAGCTCATATAGCTATATGTAAAAAGCTATTCTAATCCTTCAGTTAAAGGATACCTTGCCTAGGTTAAAGAATAATAAGATCCACTCTATTAAATAAAATATGAATAAATATTTGTTTATCTTTAAACAATTATTAATTATCAGAAAGTCATAAGAACTAATAATCCATTCTTAAAGAGAGCTACTAGAAGATCATTTTTTCTAATTTGGTCTGTAAGACAAATCCAATTTATTGCTTAATAGAGGTCATTGATGAAGTTCAATTGATGTGATTTTATTGAGAAGTATGCGAGACCATAGAGAAAAATTGTGTCATGTCTAGATCAGGTATTTATAAATAACATCAATGATTAAATGTAATTATTGAGACAGTAAACAAGGTTTTGAAAGCTTTAATATCTCTTATCCCATAGTATCATTATTAAAAAGTTGCTACGCATAATTGCAAAAAGATTTTTGAGTTTAGAAATAATCTATTTAACTTAATTAGTTATAACGATCTTTAAATATTAGGACTAAGGACTCAACTGGAATCAATTATAGAATATCAAAGATTCTGAATTCATTTGAGAAGCTTTGAATTTATTAATTCAATAAATGCAAATCTGTTTATTAAAGTCTAGAAGAATATTATGAATTGAGTGAATAATTAAAAAACTTTATATATTTAGCAAAATAGGCTTGACAAAATTTTATTATTAAAGTATTTATTAACAAAAAACCATCTTCACTTTTTAAACTAATACTAATTACAAAACAGGAAGCAGATGCACAAAAAATGAAAAAAATATGTTTAAAGCTGAAATCTTATTAAAAATTAAAACTCTTTTTGAACAATTCTGTGAAGATACTTGAAAAAATATCTCAGATTGAAATCAAAAAAATGAGGTAAATTGTTAAATATATTATAAGATATAAAGCATACATTCAGTGCAAATAATACATTTAATGACTAATCATTTTTATTAATTTCTTTGACAGCAATACTGCAATTTCTCTAATGTTTATTTCTCAAGCATTTATTTTTGATATCAATTTCTCCAACCATTTAACTTCAATTTTATATTTTTAATATATGTACTATTTATTATAAATATATATACAAAATATATATTTAAATAATAGAATAGCTTCTTAATCTATTTTTTTTATTGCATTTATTGTAAATAAATTATTAGAATTTTGCAATTAATAATAAATTTTAATTTTTAAATTTTTAACCAATCATTTTTTGAGTAATCTAGAATATTCTGATTAGCAAATTTATTACTATAATAGAAAATAATCATTTGGATATATTTAGTATATTTTCTGACTAAAATGCTCATTATTCTATTGATTATATTTAATAGTAATTTTTAAAGCTAGTATCGCAGTTTTATGTATAGCAGAAACCTTTATATTTAGTGTTCCTAATGAGTTGAGTTGATTTGAGTTTTGAGTCAAAATTATCCTACATATCTTTAATTTAAAATACTTATTTATTATGTGTAACTAAAATTTACAATTATACATAATTATGTGAGTCAAATATGCAAGTTTATGCAAGTCATTTTTAGAACTTTATTTATAGTTAATTTATAAGATTCATTATTTTTAATAACTAGATTATTCTTTTTTCAATCTTGTTTTTTAACAGAAGTTTTTTTGGATCAAAATTATTTTCAATTTTTGATTTTCTTTTAAAACTTAAGAATCTGATATATATATTATTATAATATCAATTTGAGATGCAAATTTATTATTTGAAAAACTGCTAATTTTACCTTCATTAACAGGAATAACACTTTGATTTTTTTTTGATTTTGCTTTCTAAGAGTTATTACTATTTATTTTATTTATTTAAATAGTTAATAAAAAATAATGAGAAGAAAAAATAATAGCAATTATTTCTCTTTAAATAAAATAATACTGTTGTGGTAAAGTAAATTAGATTTTATTATTATATCAGTTAGTTTAAGTTTAAATTATTAATGAAAAACTAATTAGTATTATTATGTAAATTAGATTGTTATTAGTCCTATTATTATTATTATTATTTGTTATAGTGAGTTAAATTAGACTTTCATAAAAACTATAGTAATCATATTTGATAATATAGATTTTTAGATAATACATACTTTCATCTCAGCAATAGATTAATAACAATAAACATAATAGACTACTATAAATAGTTAATAATATATCAATATACATAAATAAAAAACTAAAAAAAACTTTGGATTTTAATTTTTAATTATAAATTCTTTATCTATTTAACATTTCATTTTCATTTTGAAAAAATGTTTTGAAATTAATATACTTCTAATAATAGTTAATATAATCAACAAAATTATATTAAGTAATGATATAATAAATTTAATATATTTTTAGTATTAAATATTAAAAAAAATAGTTATAATTACCTTTAATTATTTTTCTGTTAAATTTTTTGTTGAATAATTCTTTTTAATAAATTAAAAATTAATATTTGTCATATTATGATAACTTTTTCAAAAATATTTTTATTTTTTTTTAAAAAATACAAATGTAACTAAAAATTATTATATTATAGATGTTTATAATTAAGATGAAGAAATAATACCAGTTATTGATATAGAAAATGAGATTAAAGATAATATAGAACTTTATATAAAAATGAAGAAGCAAGCAAAAATAAGATAGAATTTTATATAAATATTATATTCATACTGTAAATATAATTTTTTATATTAATATATATTAATTTTAACTATTAGTTTATATTTCAAGAGTCATTTTTTATCATAAAATAGTGCAATCACTTATATATGCCTATTCTAATAGTTAGATGTCAGATAATATATATATATATATTGATATTCAAAAAATATTATTATTATTATTTGAATTTAACATAAAAAGTTTATTTGATTACTTACTGATCCTTATTTTATGTAATATAAGGTAATATAGCATATAATATATTGATATTTAAAATGGTAAAGTAAGAAAATTATATAAAGAAAGATTTATATAATACCAAAATGCTTAAGTAACTATATTGATTATTATATTTATATTTTAGATCATGTAAATTATTACATAAAAACAATTATATTAAAATTATTAAAGTTAGTTTTAAAATCTAAATATTTTTCATAATTTAAAAATGTACTTTTAACTTTTATTATATTTATTCTATAAAAATAAAACTTTAGTAACTTACATTTTTATGTATTTTTGAAACAATTTAAATCAAAAGTTTAGATTACAAATTATATATATTTCAGATTTGAAATTTCTTTATCTTATCACAGAAATTGATTAACTTTAGTAAAAATAGATAACACAATAAAACTAGATCATTCAGATTATCTTTTAGCAATAATAATTCAGTTATAAAAAATACTAATATACATTATGAGTGATTGATCATCATTTAATTAATTATTTACTAAGGAAACAATTTGTATCATTTTTATCTTTATCCTTTACATCATTCTTTTTATAAATAATATATAAAATATAAGTGAATACGAGTCATAATCAATAATAAAAAATAATTCAATTTCAGTTTATAAAAATAAAGGTCTAAGAAATAGAGTTAAAATAAAAGTAAAAAAAAAAAAATAAAAGAAACAGAACATTTCTTATTAGAAGATATAGAACATATTTTATCAAAAGTAAATAAATATATTTTATCAGAAAAGATTGAAGAAATAAGACACATTTTACTAGAAAAAACTAAGGAAATAAGATATATTTTACAAAATTTAAGTAATATTGAAAGAAACTTCTAAGTTCAAACTGAACTGAATAATACATTTTAGTTATTAATATTAACAATAATAGAAGTTTTATTTAAAATTATTTAGAAAAATTTTACTATCAGAAAAATATAAGAAATGTATTAAGTAACTTATTTTAGTTTTTAGTTATAATAGTATTACACTTGGTTTATTTACTTTATTTATTTATTCATAATACTTAATGATCTCAAGAATATCAAATAGTAAGAAATAAATTAATAAACTTACTGGAATTAGAGTGAACTATATTATTCCTTTCAGTTTATTAAATCTATTCTTAACTGTTGATTTCTCAAAAAATACAGATAAAAATTTATTTAATTAAGGATTATTTTTATTAAATGTATTATTTATTTTAATTTTTTAATTCCCTACAAATTTTCCAAAAAAATATTAATTTCACTTAATTCTAATCTGATTTTCACTTATGTCTTAAATTATATTTATATAAAAATATCATATAATATTAAGCTAACTATAATAATTGATATAGCTATAGTATAGTTGACTAATTCTATATTTTCTGTGTATATTTACTGTCTGTATTTCTATTATTTCCATTATTTCTACTTATATTTCTGTCTTTCATTCCTGTTTTTCAGTTTTCTGTTTTTCTTATATCCTAAATGTAATTAGTATTTGACTGATTACATTACTTTACTAATTATATTATTATTTATCTAACTTATTATATTATTTATCTATTCTAATCATATTTGTCTAACAAATATTTACTGTGCTAAATCATATGATTTACTATAATTTAATTAATATATTATCTTATGTAATTATTATTTTACTATTTAATAAATTATATTCTCAATAATTATAATCTAATAAATTACTATTTGATTAATTAGTTCTATAATAATAGTAAAAAAACTTGTGATCTTATAATAGGTACTAATAATAGTACTAGTTATTTATTAGTTATTTAATAAAGCATTATATCATATATAATGTTAATCTCTCACAAATTAATAAAATTTTGAAAATATCAAAAAAAGGTTAATAGAATAACTAATAATCCTATAAGAAAGAATCAAATAAAAATTTATTAAAGTTATTATAAAAGATAATTAATTATTAAGCATTTAGGATGATAAGAGATTCTAAAAACTTATTAAGATTTTGATCTATTTTATAAATTACTGAATAATAAAAAAAATAAAAGAATTGCTAGTTGATAATTATAACTATTTATAAATAAGAAATTGTTATTTATTTAAACAAGAAATTGCTTTTTGCTTCTTAACCTTAGATCTTTAGACTTTAAAAAATTGAGTAAGATATTTAAACATTACTTGTTCATTTGTAAATATATAATTTGAGCTTTGTGAAGTAATTCTAGTAATTAAATATCTAAAATATTCACATACTAATAATATTATTATCAAATGTCTTAATCAAATAACTCAAGAATGGAATTTAGATAAAAAAATATTTACAATAATTATTAATAATAGAAGTAATATAATTAAAGTTGATAACTACTTAAGAGTAGTAATAATATTATATGATTTTTTTATGCTATTTATACATTACAGTTAGTAGTAAAAAAAGGTCTTCTTCTAGCAAAATAATTAGTTGTAAGAGCAAAATGCTTAATTAATTTTTTTATTATTCTAAAATAAATGAAATGACTAATTAAAGCTCAAAGAAATATAAAACATGATCAACAAGAGTTAAATTCTAAAATTAATTAGAAATTAATTAATAAATTTAAAAATTAGCTGATTTAAATAAATTTTTATTACATTTTAGAAAATTAAGTGAAAATGATTAATATCTTTATCTTATTTATAATATATAAATGCATTAAATTTTATTTTATCTTACTTAGAAATGATTAGATAAAATACATAATTATATTGATATAATATCAATAACTATGTCTAAAAACTCAATAAAAGGATAAAATATGATTTAGTAAAATCAATATTACTAAAGATAAATAGGCTGTAATTAAATAAATAATTAATTAAAATATTAGAATCTTTATATTAGAAACTGAATTTGTAGAATAGTAAGTATGCAATAATAATTTTATGAATAATACAATTATAGAAATTAAGAATAGATTATTAGTATTAATGAAATAGAGTTTAAAGAAATTGACCTTAGTTCTACTACAACTTTTAATAATGATATTAATATTAAAGATCCTTTGATAATAATAATAAAATTAACAATCATTCAAAATGATAAAAAATATAATAAATATTTCACAAGATTGCAAAAATTTTAATTGAAAATGTTAAATTTAATAATACTGAGTGAAATTGAAATATTTCATCATATGATGAAATCAAAATAATTTAATTTAAATTTTTCATTATAAAATAAAACTAAAAATTATACACACACTTTATATTGAGATGTAACTATATAGAAAACTCTCTATATAGTTAACTTACTATTAAAATTATATGAATTATGACTGTACAGAAGTTTCTAATTTTATGAATACTATGTTACTAAATTACTAATTGGAAAATTACTTTAATATTATTTATTACTGTTCTTTTTATTTAATAGATTACAATATTTAATAACAGTTTCTATTTATTTATTTAAGTCTTTATAATAATAATACATAAATAAAATAAAATAATAAAATTACGAATATAATAAAATTATAATAAAAAGTATACTTGTTCTTGATCAGATATAGATTAACCTATAACTATTGAACCTAAATATCATGTAGAGATAGTAAGCTTCATTTAAAAAAAATATTTTTTTTTTTAGCAAAAATCAGAAAAAAAAATTATAAAAAAACTAAATATGAAATTTAAGAGGAAAATAAAAAAAAAAAAGAAATGATAATAGTTAAAAATAGTAATAAAAAATATTAATAATTAGAGTGAGCAGTTTTTAATATATGATAATTAAGATTGCTTGTCTAAATTTATTTTGGATTTGACAAAATGTTTAAATTATAATTTTGCTAATTTTCTACTAAGGTTTTGATATAGTTTCACATTTTTATAAGCTTTGATATAATTTTACCTTTTTCAGAATTTTATAAATTTTTTAATAAGATTTTAATATAATTTCGCTAAATTTTATCTTTTTCTATTTAAACGACTTGCAAAACCTCTAAGTTTTGTCTAACAACCTTAGTGATGATATTTTAGTATTAGATAGTAATAATAGTAGGGCAGATCTTTTTAGTGATGTAGATCTTCATAGAAAAAGAAATTGAAGAAGCGAAAAGTATTTAAATTTTCTAGAAAGTAAATATTAAAATTTAGTTTAAAATATTTGTATCTTAAAATAATAAAATTTATACTAATCTAATTCAGCTTATTTTCTACTTTTTATTTGAGAAACTAAAAAATAAAAAGTTAAAATGTAACTAAATTTTAATATAAATATCAAATAGATGTATTTTTAAATACTTATCAAATTTTTTTCAAAATGGATTACAAATTATTCAAATTCAAATAACTAAAAAAATTTATTATTTATAAATTTATTTTATATAATTACTAGATATTATAAGCTTTTTTAATTAAGATTTTACTTACTTTACAATCTTTAATTATTTCTTTAAACTTTGCTTGATACTACAAAGATGTAACTTTTATACTAAATTCTTCTTTTAATTTATTTGTAACTCCTTTTTAAAAAGGTAATTTAGATCTCTTAAATATATTTTAATATTCAGAATTTCTGCTTTTTCTTTTATTATCAAAAGTTAAACTTTATTGTCATTCTAATCGATTGTGTTTATTATTTAGTATCTTATATAAAAGAATAAAGGTGAATAAGTTTAACTTAAAGTTAAGGTAAGAAATTTATTTATATATATATTTATTTAGATATACTATTTTAACTTAAATTTAATTATTTATATTTTATTTTTAAGAATTCTCAATTTCTATTTTATCTCTTTCTTACTATTCTTAATTACTTACTAACTCAATCTAATTTGAATCTCTTAAATCTCCTGAATCACATCCTGCCTTACAACTATTATAATAAACCTCTCTTTACTATTTCTTTTTTTTTTTTCATTTTCATATATAATTTATTCTATCTATCATTACTTTTAAAGATAGTATTACAACTAGTTGCAACTATGTGATATTTATTTGTCACCAGTTATAATTAGTTGCAACTCAATTTTTATTAATATTATAATTAGTTGCAATACTATAATACTTATTTGTCACCAGTTACAACTAATTGCAATACTATTTTTAATCTCTCCTTTTGACTTTTCTTTTTCTTTACCTATTCTATTATCTTCATTTATCTCTTTTCATTTTAATTCAGTTTTTAATATAAAATTTTTTCTAAATAAAGCTTACCATCTCTACATAATATTCAGAATTAATAATTATAGAATAATCTATATTTGACTAAAAGCAAGCAATATATTTTAATTTATATTTATCCTAACCCTTAAAATTAATGTATTACAGATAAATTCATAAAATCTTACATCTGGATTGTATTCAGATCAGATGAAAAAATTAGGATGAATCTAAATAACTCTTTAAAAATAAGATTAGATTATTATTTAATATATTATTATATTTCATTATTTTAGATATAAAATTATATTTCAGATAGGATTTCAATTTTGAAAAAATTTAAACTTTTAAAAAAATCTAAAATATTTTAAATTTTGCAAATAATTTTGCCTAATATCACTAGTTAAATTAATTTTTTAATTAATAATAAACTATTATATAATTCTGAAATTAAACACTCTATGATATGCTACTTTTATAGTAATTTATATATTTATCACATAGAATTTATTATATTATTAGTCATGTATATACTAATAAATTCAAATATATCATGTGATGCTTATTTTTAAAATTATATAGTATTATTAGAAGGTATTTTAATATAAAGAAATAATCACTATCTTCTTAAATATCAAATGTAAAATATTTAGTTTTACAAGTAGATCATAAATAGATTATACAAAAACTTTTTTAAAAGTATTTATAATGAAAAGAAGTAAAAATTAAGCATTACTTATTAATAGCAATAGTTATGATTATGATCACTTATTAATTCTTTTCTTTGAAATATATTTATTAATTATCATCATTATAAAAGATAAAATGAAATTGAAGAATATCTAATAATTGAAGAAATTGACATAAATATTTATATTTTTAAATAATAAGCATTTCAAGAATTACATTTTCAATTTTGTCATAATTAGTCAAAAAATATCTAATAATCTTGGTAACATCAGCTGTTAGTAAAAAATTATATTCTAATATAGGCAATATTATAACAATTAGATATATCAATTAATTGCTATTTATTTTTGAATATTTAATATTTTACAAATAAAATTGAAGACTAATTAGTAGTATTTTTTCAGAATCTAAATAATTTAATTATATATATTAATACTTAGTATTTTAATATACCTTCTTAATATTTATACTTATAATTTTAGTTTATAATGAATTAAATTACAGAAAATAAATTGTTTTTGATATTTTTTTTATCACAAATAAAGTAAAATTGCATTTTAACCTCATAAAACTATTTTTATTTCAATTAATATTAAAAGAAATAAATATTAAAAAATTTAATATACAGTCAACTCTTGATATAGCGAACTCTTGATATAACGAATTTTTTGAACAAATATAATAAAAATATTCTTGTTATAGCAAATTGGCTAATAAAATTTCTTAAAATCTTCACTATAGCCTTATAACAAAGTTGAAGTCTAAGATATAGAGTTCATTATAATAAGAGTTGACTGTATATCTTTTAATTTTACAAAAATAATTAATTAAATTAGTTTATTATTTTTAAATTAATAATAGAATAATAAATAATGTTAATTTTTTTTTTTTTTTTTTAAAGATGCAGTAATGCTTTTATTTATTAAATATAATCAATTTTAGTAAAAATATACATGAAAATCCTTTAAAGAAGTACAAAAGTAGAAAAATAAAAAAAGCTGCCTAATAAAATAAAAATTTTAGAAACTAAAATTTTATTAGACCAACCAGTCGTCCCGTTAGGGTCTGATAATAATCACTAGTAGAATTACCATTGCCACTTAACTAAAAGAAAGGAAACATATGATAAATAGTTATTACTGCATAAAGAAGAGTGGTCAATGATAATCATGTATGTAAGAGTTTTTAATTAAAGATAAATGATCATGCTGTAGATAGTTTGAATAAAATGGAACATTAATAAAATTGTTTCTGAAAAAGTGGTTGAAAGATATATACACTCCCTTTTTTTGCTATATTATGAAATGTTTAGAGAGTGCTCTTTAGCAACTGTTAGTTCATATCTAGATTTTCACACAATATTGTAAGTTTGATCAAAAAGAAAATCATAAAAGAAGGATAGTATAGTAATTGTGATAGTAGAAGAGTTTGTAAAGGAATCAATAAGTTTTGGAAAGGAAGAAGAAATAATGCCTTTGATAAAATCTATGATAGTAATATTATAGGGGTCAGCCTTTAAGACCCAGAAGGGGTGAGAAGGAAGAAGAAGAGCTAAGACTTTGAGAGGAAAACTAGACTGAGAAGTATGAATGAAAAGTTGTGTTTTTAAATGAGATAACATGTTGATAATAATATTTTCCATTAATAGTATGACTATAGGGCATAACTATATATGATTGAAAGTTTCATTTGATGTATTGCATTTACAATATTTCTAAGTATTGTTATATAAAGAGGGTTAGACTGCTTTTAAAAATTCTAATGTGGGCAGCTATTCTGATAGAAATTTTAATCATCTACAATGTGTTCTTGACTCTTTAAATAAGGTTATTATAGAAGAACCTAGTTTGGTGAGTTAAAAGATTAAATAATAGTTGATTTCCAAGTTTGTGTATTTTTTGTTTTGTTTCAGAGAATAAAAGTCAATGAAGTGTTTTGTTTATGAGAAGTCTTTGATTAAAGGGCGAAAGGCTATATTAATAGGCATATTTTTAAATAGGAAAATGTATTGGAAGTATGAAATGTGATCAAAGGTAAAGGAAAGGGAAATAGAATGTAAGGAAGATTTAGCTAATTGATTAACTTTATTATTGTGTGGGTCATCAGAGTGCGTAGTAACCTTGGTAAGAGACAATATAATGTTTCTTTCTTCTATTATTTTAAAGATAATGGACCAGTAAATATTGAAAGGAAGTTTTAACATTAAAGAAGGGTACATGAAAGCATTTTATCATTGGATTTTATTAAAGAAATAAATAAGAGATAAACTATCTGTGCATATGCTCAAATCTAAATTATGAAGACAAATAAAAAGAACTAAAAGCAATGCAAAAATTTCAGCATTGGTAGAATTTGAACAGTAATTGGGTATTGCAGTGGAAAATTCTATGTTTAAATTGTCATAGATTAAAAGAAAAGCAGAACTAAGGTAAGAAACAGAATCAGTATGATCAGGTAGAAATCTATGTTAACCATCTGTGTAAAATATCAGAGATTGCTTGTGTTTTAATCTATCTTTAAAGGTATTAAGTACTGTGCAAGTAACTGGTGAAATAGAAAAATTATCTATAGTGATATATACAGGAGTATTGAGCAATAATCTATGAGGAATAAGAGGATCAGGATGAACTTTTTTATAGTGTTCAATAGTTTGATCAGATACTGCTTTTATATTTTTCTTCAAAAGATAAAGCTTTTCAGAGTTGACAGAGGAAAAATAAGTAACACTAATAATCTGAGGTAAGTCAATATCAATGAGATTATCATATTGAATTGATCTGGACGTATAAGAATGGATAATACTATAGTCAATGTTGAAAGGGTAGCCAGAATATTCAATAAAGATATTTTGTTTTTTGGATAAGAATCTAGAATCATTGGTATAATTCTCTAGTATGTAATGTTGGAATATGATTTTGTCTTGTAATTTTTTGTTCTTGTAAGATTTTCCAAATATAGTTTGATCAGGATAGGGTAAATTATAGTAGTTGAAATCCGAAAGAATTCAAAGTGATGTCCAGTCAACTATTAATGCTGAATCCAATAGAAAAGATGATTTGTATCCTGTCAGGCTAAAATTATTTATGATATATTGATCCTTAAGTTTGTTTGAGTGTACAGGATTACTAAGCATCAAATATTATAAGAGCGTGAACCATTTCGAATATATGTTTCTAAGGTGATTACCTAGGTTTTGTTTGAGAGAAAGATCTTTCAATTCAATCAAGAAGTATTTATCACAGATTAATTGATCTAGGAAAAGTAACTGTTTGGTTCTAAATGAGCTGTTCCAATTTTTCCTCTAAAGTAAGAGTGATTGAAGTGGTGTATTTCCTCCTTTAATTTTAAATATTTTTGAGCTGTTTGACGTTCTGTGAAAAGAAAATGAGCTCTGTAAGTACAAAGAAATGATGTTTTCTATGAAGTTATCATGTTTGATATTGTTAAGTTGTTGAGGCCAACACGTTAAAGGATCATTATGTAGCCAAAAATATTCTTGGAGCTATTTCAGTCTAATATTAGTAGTTATAGTAAGCAATGAAGTTTTTGGATTTCCATTGATCATGATGGCGAAGTGTTGTAATTTGGATTGGATCATTAGGTCAGACAAGTCATTGAATCTAAAAAAAAGGCTATTGGATAGAATACTGTTGGGTGTTAATTTAGGGAAATAAAGCTTGTTTTTTATGAATGATCTGAGTTTTATAAACAATGAACTACATTCATTATTAAGAGGACAATAAGTTTAGCTCTGTATTCTAGTCGAGGAATAAGTATCATATTATAAATATATTTGAGTTGTTTGTCAGTTAAGGATTTGTATTTCAATTTAAGTATGAAATCTGATATCTTATTAACCAGTTGTTGTTTGATGAAATTTTTATTGTAAGAAGTAGATATCTATACACCCAGATATCTTGTTGATTCAGAAGACTTTTTTGTTAGAAAAGTGACATGCATGTTGAGATAATTACTGTAAATAGAAATATTAACTGTTGTAGATTCAGATATGATGATAAAAGATTTTCCATAGTTCACTTTTATTGAATTAAGATCAAAGAACGATTGAGTCTGATCAAAGATCAGTGTGAGTTTTCTAATGCTGTTAGAAATCCAAATTGTATCGTCAATATATACTGAATTAGGGATTGAGACAAACAGTTCATTAGTTGCATTTTTAGTTATGTCCAGTTTCTATTTAATACTCATGTTATATTCATAATTGAGTTGTTGAATTCTTGATAGGAGAGGATCATAATATATAATCCATAAAAGGTAAAATCACTTTACCTTGATCGATGCCAACTATTACATTATAAGGATTAGTATTATTATAAGCTGTGAAGACTGAGTTACTTCTATTAAGAAAAAGATTGGTAATTATATTAATAAAGAAATGAGGGATACGCAAATGTGCTATAGCCTTCCTGAGCATGAAAATATTAACACGGTCATAAACTTTAGACATATCTTAAAAAAGCATATATAAATAATTTTGTTAAGGCGATTAAATTCAAGAATATTATTTACAATATAAAGTAGTTCGAGGGTTGATTGATGAGACAATCTTACGAAATTAAGACTTTTGATAATATTATATTTGATAAATGTATTTTGTAAACGTTAATTCAAAAGTTTGACAAATGCTTTTCTGATAGTATCTAATAAGGTAATTGGTCTGGTATTATCAAGGTCATAGTTCCATGGTTTTGGCTTAGGAATAGGATAAATGTATGTTAAATTCTATTAAAAAGGTGTATTTGAGTTAATTAAATAACCACAAATAATGTTATACAGAAAATTTTTCATTTTAGGACCAAGCTTTTTTAATATTTCATTAAAAATTTGTGAAGGATCAGCAGTTTTATAATCAGGAAGGTGTTTAATAATATTATGCCATTCATCAACTGAAGGAATTGTAATTAGATCATTATAGATATTACTATTGATATTATCAATTGGGTTATAAAAGGATCACCAGTCATTCCAAGTAGGATTGTAGTTAGAGATCATATTATTAGTAACTTTTCTATTGTGTGAGTCTGCTACTGTTTGAAAATGTTTAGCCGTATGTTTCTTAATATTTTCTGGTGATAATTCTAAATACTGATCAGTAGAATCTTTATTAATAAGGAGGCGATCTATTATAATGGCTTTCCTATCTCTTTCTAAATATGAATCAATCATCTTAGTTGAAGCATCTTTCAAATTATCATTTCTTTGTTTGAGAAATTGCAGTATACAGTCATTGTTTTTTACCTAAATATAATTTGTTGTTTTGCTTAAATGGGCTTGATGATATCATGTTTTAGTTCGTTCATACAGTAGCGGTCATAAGTATCCGACCGCCCGAGATCATCCAAAATTATTATATAACTACCCCTTAAATTTTCCA
>CAJVPQ010001006.1:0-21240 GCA_910591825.1 Funneliformis caledonium
AAATTAATAAATTTTTTTAATAAACTTTAAAATTTTAAGTTTTACATTGAGCCAAAAAGCATTCAGAGACTTTTGGCAGAGGTCTATATCTAGAAAGTTGATAGATATTACGCTATCAATTAATCAATTTGAAATGTATCTAAATATGTAAAACAAAGTGATTAATCTAGAGTTAGCTCTAATTTTCAATATGTCAAAGAGATACCTTGTGACATTTGGCGTCACAATTTAATCTTTAAAAGAAGTGTAAATGTATAATATTTTAAATTCGTTTGAAAACCTGCAATTTGAGAGTATAGACAAAGAAAAAGCAGAAATATGAAAATAACAAAAAAAGAAACAATAAGAAAATGGAAATGATCTACCAGAATGTTTTGTGCTGTGATCATAAATTGAAAATCACTGTAACTTTTATCAATATTCTCTTGATATTAAAAGATGTACTAATACAAGCTGTTGTGGACTATTTTATACAAAAGAGGCTATAGATTTTCTTTAGTTAAACAATAATTTTTTTACTTTCAGTCATAAAAGCTAGAGATAGACATTTCACAAATCCTATACACATTCTTGAGTATTATGATTACTTGAAAATTTCTGATTATGATTCACACTATCTGTTTCTTTACTAAATAACTTATTTGTATCTTTATTATTCTAAGTATAATAAATACTTCTCAACTCTTACTTACTTGATGAATCATAAATGAATAATACATTTTGCTAATCATAGATAGCCTAAAGGAAATTATAAATAAAATTTAAGGAATTCTAAGACTCTTGATGATTTTTCTTTACTTTCTTAATAATGAAAGTGACCTCTTTGTGATAAAACATATTTAAGAGGATGTATATCAGAAAATGAATGATTTAATGCATTTATACAGTAGTATTTATAGCATTTATGTATTATATATATGATAATAAAATTAATATAAATATAAGCCACAAATTTATATTAAGTGATCTTAAATCTATGTGTAACTTAAGATTTTCTAATACCCGTTAGCTACCCTCACACCTCCTAAAATATTAGGTAATATATGTCATTGCTCTTACTGTGCCTAGATTTATAGTATTAATAGATTATTAGCAAACTTTATTTATTGCAGAATTCTTATAAAATTCAACGCAGTATATTATAAATTAGAAAGTTTAGTATTATAGAAGCAAAGTATCTTGAACAACCATATTATATATTATTTTATTATATTTACTTTTTAATTTCTATTATAAATAAAAAAAACAAAGATCTTAATATCATATGAGAAAGCATAAAATTTGCAATTTTAACAAAAAAGTTTTTATTGTTAATTATTTGATAAGTCTAACTATTAATTATTAATTAAGCAAAGACTCAAATATTACAATCTGAAAAATGAAATTCATCATCAATATCTTTATTGATATTTCAAAATGCAATTATATTTTTATTATAACTAGGATTAACTTTAATAATTTGTTCATGTAATTTCTTAAAATTTTGTTCAATCGTTCTGCTAGCTTCACTTTTACACATAATTCATACAAATGATATTTTTATATTTTCACCATAATTTGCTAATTTTAATTTTTTCCAAATACTGTTAAAAACTTTTGCTCATAATCTAAAAGTTTATTAGGCTTTATAATCGTAATTTATATTGAAATAATATGGATAAAATCAATACTTTTCTTTATTTTTTTATGTAAGAGTAGTAATCTGTCAATAGCATTATGATTCTATATTTTTTCTCTCTTACAGCAATATTTTTTCATTATAAAAAAATTCCATTCTGTTAGGTTTAAAAGATGATTTATCTACCATCATTCTATTTTTAGAAATATTAGCAATACATGTCTTTTCCATAAAGAATTCTAATATTGCCAAATTGTTGTTGAATATTTTTATATTATTAATCAACTTTATATTTATAAACACATTTATTTTGAATTTCTCATATAAGAATTTAGCTATATAATTTTACGTTAAATATATTATTTTATTTGTACAAATATTTGTGGCTTTTTTTTTGAAAAAAAAAGTTTTAATATTCGAAAATTTTAATTCTATTAAAGGAAAAAAAGTAAATAATATTTTAATAAAAATGTTTTTAATTTCTCTTTTATAAAAATAAATGTTATAACTTTGTTATAATATTACATAAAATAAATATAATTAGTATTAGTAGATTTATCAGTTACCTCTTTTTTTTTGTCTTAATATCCAAAGTTTAACATTTTTCTTATTTTACTTCAAAAAAGCTTGAGGTTTTGTAATATGTAAAACTACATAGTTTAAAAGTTGCTTCTCATCATTTTACTATTAATCATTCAATGATTTCTTATTAGCAAAAAAAGAAAGAAAAACTTAAATCTATAAAAGGCAAAAATTGACAAGTTGATGCTAGAAAAAAAGCACATTATCCTAAGACTGAAGTTAAATTAAAAACATGACTTTTGGAATTTCAAAGAGATGGAATTGCTGTAATTCCTAAAATGGTTAAATTTTATATGAAAGAACTTTTAACAAAATAATTTGCTAATACTTATTTGAATGGTAAAAATTTTTTAGCTTCAAATCATTAATTTTATTATTTTTTTAAAAGAAATGGATTTGCTTTTGCAATGTAAAACAAAAATTAGTTAAAAACTTCCTATTCATTTTGATGAAAAACTTTTAGAATTTTAATGATATATTATTGAAAAATAAAAAAGTTTGAATATGTACTTTTTGAGATTGAAAATATGGATGATATGATTGGAAATTTGACTACCAAAGTATGTAGTGTAAAAATTGTTCAAATCTGAATAACTGAAATGAGAAAAATCAGTTTATATATGTTCTTATAGTTCTTGTAGATGTATAAAACTATCACTAATTGGTAAAAAAGTACCAAAAAAATTTAACTTCTGAAATTATTGTATTAATACATCTAAAAGTATGGATAAATGAATCTGGAATGAATATTTAGTTTAATAAAGTTTAAAAAAAAAAGACTTAGAGAAAATAGAGTTAGTTAAAAAAGAATGCTTCTTGTTATGAATAGTTTTAAAGGTCATAAAATAAATCTTATTAAAAATATTATATCAAATACAAATACTGATTTAGAAATTATTTCTAATGGTCTTACCTCTATTGTTCAACCGCTTGATATTTGTCTTAATAAGCCATTTAAAGATAGACTTAATGAAAAGTAAAATACTTGAATGAGTTCAGATCAGTTTACCTATACTAAAGGTGAAAATTTAAAAAAATCTGACTATAGTATTATTTATAAGTGAGTTCTTAAAGCTTAAACAGAAATTCCAAGAGTAATAATTAAAAAATCATTTAAAAAGTGTAATATTAATAATACAATAGATGGATCAGAAGATGATTTATTTGAGTAAGATAAAACTAAAAAAGATGATAATGATTAAAGAGAAATATTAAATATAAATAGTGATTTAGCTGATGAATATTCAACTAATGAGTTTGATAAATAGATTTTTCAAAATAAATATACATGTATTAATATAAATAAAATCTTTATTTTGAATTATTAAATAAATATATTTTAAGTTTTAGGTGATGCTTATTTTCGTTTTTTAGGTCATTTTTATTCAAAATTAGAATGATGCTTAAAATTGGATGGTGTTTAAAATTGGCAGAATATGATAAGCAATTCCTTCTAAAATCAAAAGTTTCCTTATCACTATAATTATCAACAAAATATTCTAAAAAAAGTGAAATATAGCTAATGATATCTTCAATTTCTTTCATTTGATTTTTCTTTTTATCACAATCTAAAAGATATCTATATTATACTAGAACTCTAAAAACTTATAAGATAGATTACAGGGAAAATTTTTTAAATTTGCGTTAATAACACCAAAAATTTCACTATAGTCATAATTTGAGAATGTGTCAAAATGACAATTTTTTGACCAACGTCAGGGCCAAAATTGCATAAAATATTTTATTTTTTGCTATGTCAAGGTTTTAATTTGCGTCATTTTTTAGGTTTTGTATATCAAACATATATATCAAGTGATATGCATATAATTATAAAAAAATTACCGTATTTTGCAGTGTAACAAAAAATAAAAAAAATTCTTGTCGCAATCTTACAAGAATTTCATTTGAATATTTGAAATATACAATTTTTTTCGAAATGTGCATTTTTTTCGTATTTTTTATCAATTCAATGATCATCATTTTAAATATAATGGATGATATGCAACTTTTTTTGTTCGCGTACCTATTTTTTTTTTGCTTTTTTAAACTCTATTTTTTTAGCTATTTTTTGTACTTGTTACTGTAAAACCTCAGTATTATACTTATTAGACAAAAACGAAATTTAAAATAGTAGAAAATAGGCTGAAAATATACTCTGAACTGTTTAAAAAAAAATTCAAACATTGCACATATTCATAATAGCACTTTAGTTGAGTGCATTTACGAGAAACAAGTGGCTTTACATAGAGTATATAAAGAGATAAACTTAATAAAATATTTGTAAAATGGTTGCAATTTAAAAAATAAGCAGCCCAGAATCACTAGTTTTTTTAAGTATACTAATAAATCAGATGATTCTTCAAATCCTAATGAATTTGATGAATCTGATGAAATATCTGTGGTGTCTGTAAAAAAAAAAACCTTGTCAAGGTTTATCAGGTAGAAAATATCAACAATATATTAAGCAAATACCAGTAGAGATTGGAGAAACAAGATGACGTGAAATTATTGCCAAAGACTTATTTTCTATTACATTTGAATTTCACTCTAAAAACCTATCTAAAGAGCAAACAACAGAGTTTAACTGACAGTTTTGTGCAGAAGCACAATGGATTGTTGATCAGATTAGTAATTATATTTTATAAAATAATTATTAATAATATGTTTAATATTCATTATAACATAATAATTTTCAATTTTTTTTTAATAGCAATATGTATTTGGTCTAAAAACTGTAAAAATTTTACAGAACAGGACATTTGCAATGCATATTTAGCATGATAAAAGATTCCAAAATAATGTTGCACGTCTGATACCTAAACCTGAAAATCGAAAATTTGTTCTAAAATACTATTTTAAAACAAATGCACTTGCTAATTATCTCCAACATACTGATATACAAAAGTTACATTAGTTATTAACTGATATATCTGAATGCGAATCTGATTCTAAATTTTGGCAAGCATTTGCAAGCAAAATAAACCAAGGTGCATTTATTAAAAAGCCTGTTTTTAAAGGTCTTTATCAAATAATGCTTCAGGTTGCTGAAGCATCAGAAGCAAATAAAAGCAAAAAAGGTCTTCGTTATTCTACTGAATTTACAAATTTTCTTGTTATTCTTGGAAGTATATCTCCAAAATCTTTCGACAAAATCTTAAAAGACAATCTTTACGAAGTATTAGGTATGAATTTTTTATTTTATAGATTATTAATATAAATTCTTATTATATATTTATAATTTAAAAAATAATCAATTTAATTTATATATTTGATCAGATAACTCTGAAGTAACTCTGAAGAAAAATTGATAGATCCAGATTTATGTTATAAAAATATTGCACGTTTCAAATGATTATTAAATACTCTTAAATACAATAGTTCAGTTGTTGCGATGACAGACAATACTAAATTAAAACCTGATCTTCAATATTCTGCATAACTCAGTTATATTATTAGTTCTTCACTACGACAAAAAGAAACTTAAGTAAATAATTATGATGATATTTCAATAATTATTAACAATATTAAAGAAAGAAAAGCTATTGCAAAAGAAGTTAGAGTCTATCTGTTATAAGTAAAACATTTATATATTGAATTTATTTTATTTAATTATATTATATTATTTTTATTAAATAAATATTTTATTTTAGATTTCTTTTCCCAAATTCCCTCCAGTAGTAATTGCTTTGATTTCACATACTGGTTCTGAAAAAACAAATATTATTTCCACTCTCCATCTTAAGCTACTTATTAATATTGCTTCACAGCTTAATCTTCATATAATTTCTATTAGTTCTGATGGAGCATTAACTGAATTTCAAGCCCAAACAGCTATACAAAAATTTTTCATATCAAATCAGCTTTCTATTTATTATAAAAAATATGAAATTGATTTTAATTATCCTATTTTTCCAAATGTTAGACCAGTTATTCGCGTACAAGATCCAAATCATTGTAAAAAAATAGCATGAAATGTTTGTATGTCTGATGCAAGATTACTAAGTTTTGGAAATTTAACAGTACATTATAGACAACTATTTTCTTTATGTCAACAACCAGAAAGTATCTTATATAAACGAGATATGATTAAACTTGATCGGCAAAATGATAATATTGCATATCATATATTCTGTACTCAAAATCTTGAGCAGCTTCTAGATAATAGACAATTATCTAATGATAATAAAGGTTTATTTGTATATTTATTCATTATGAGTAGGTTTATTTTTATTTTTACTTTTTTTATATTAAATTACTAAATTACTAATAATATATAACTTTATTATAAATAGATGAATTATTAGATAGTTATCTTAATTGTGAAATTTCCCATTTGAAAGAATTAAAATGGCTACAAGAGCTTATTTTTTTCTTTATCTTTAGTGCTTTAATATTGAAATAACTTCTCATTTATATTCTAATTATATGTTTTTAACAAATAATTTTCTAGCTTTACAAAGTTTTAATATTTTTACAAGTTTAACAGAATCTCTTTTACTTTTAATTAAAATTTATCGTGAATTTTATTCAACTTATCTTCTTTTACCTTAGAAACATGACACAGAAGCATGTGAACATTTTTTTAGTGTTACAAGGCAATTACATAATGATTTTAAATATAATGATATTTTAAATCTTATTCCTAAAATTTCTCATTATACAAAATCAATTAAAACAGGAGATATTATTTTAAATAAAGAAAAAACTGTACGCGAAGGTATGAATTTTATATTGATATAATATATATTATCATATTATAAATTTTTTAATATTAAAATATTTTATATTATAGGTTATCAATTTGATATTGATGAAATGCTTGATCAAAAATCTCTTGAAACATTTCGTTCTTGGTCAACAGATATTGAAATAAAAAATGCAATTGAAGTTAGTTTTCATCAAGTATCTGAACTTGCCAAAGTATTAGTTATAAAAAAAAAACTAGAATCAATGACATATTTTTCTAGTAAAATAGTTTATTGAATATTTGTGATGATGATACTATATTTAATAATAAAGTCAATAACCAAAGTTATGATATTCAAGAGCTACAAATCGAATTATTAACAGCTTTATCTATTTCAGCAAGCGAAGCATTATTTACAACATTTGATTATACACAAAATATTAGTAATATTTTATCTTCTGATTGTAAAACTCAATTAATAGCTTTACAAAAAGAAGATTTATGTATTATTTATAATAGTAAGTTTTGAAAATTTTATTATTTTATTAATATTTATTTTATATTTTTTATATTTATATTAATATAAATTGTTTTAAAATAGATACAAATATCATTAATTATAAATTGCCATCTGGTGAACTAAATATATAAGTAATGATTGATGAAAGGAAATTACATAAAGCATTTATATGTAGAGAATTAGAACGTCAAAAATTTTATCAAACAAATGTTGAAATAGAAACTAATACTTTAATTCAATCAAATATTGCAAGTAATATATGTGCTTATTTAATCAACAATGATGAGGTGGTTATACAAACACATAGATAATAAAAATGGTAAGATCGTTGAACAAATCATGTAAAAGCATATATTCAAATAGAAAAGCTTTTGAACTGTTCAGGTAATTTATTTATATTATTAAATTATTAAATTATCAATAAAATTTTAATAATTTTTATATTTTAGAATAATTGGCTATTGCAAATATTACTTTAATATTTCCTCTTATTACTAATACATTTGTTATTGCTATTTTTAATATGCAATTATATATTGCGAAAGTAATTGCAATGTATGAACAAAAAGATAAATTTCATTCTTATATAACTTAACCAATAACAGATATTCAAGGTTTATAATACATATCTCTTCAAGTATTCACACATATTCAAGATTATATTTTTGCAGAATTAGATGCAAATGGATGTTCTTTATTTTCACATTATAATCCAAAACACATTGTTTATAATATTGGAAAAACTAATATACAAATAGAAGAAAATATTCTTTTCTTAAAAGAAACAGCTAGAACTATATTTAACAACCTTAATGATGTTAAATTTCGTAATATTTTGGCTAAATTTTAGCATTTATTATTAAATGTTATAGATTGAATTTGTATATTTTACTAGTTTTATAAAGTTATAGTTTAAATTTGCATCAATATCTTAATAAAAAAAATGTATAAAAATCATATAAAATTTTTTTTTTTGCCTATAACCTATCTTATAAGTTTTTGGGATCCTGTTATACTTACTATTCTAATATCTCACTCTAAATTAAACTTTATGTTATCAAGCAGAATATTTATAATAAAAGCACTTTAGTAATTGATCTTAGTTTTGCTTTTTTAAGCCCTTCATAAAAGCCATCTTAATTTCATTAGTCTGCTTTATCTTATATCGAAGTGTCTATTTGTTATTTGCTAAAGCACTTTTAATACAAAATGTGAATCACGAATTTTATTGATAGTTTCCCTAACTTTGATTTTGGATTGTATGATAATTCTAGTATTGTCTTCATCTAAAGCATTCAGTTAGTCTATAATGATATATAATGATTCTTCTACTGATTCAAAAAAATCTATGATATCATCAAGTGTTTCATATAAACTAATTCTATTTATTTTCTCAGGATCATTTACAAATGTAAAAAATAGGTTTAACTTAATATATTTCACCAGTTTCAATGATAAAGCATGATAATTAGGAATATATACTACTATATGTATTTTAACACAAAAAAAGTAGCAAGTGATTGCTAAAAGAATATATGACTTTCCATACCCTATAGTTCCATAAATAAACATTTTCATATAACTATAAGAAGCTTAAAGTTTGTTGATTTTATCAAAACATTTTTGAATTCTTTTCTTTCCATAAAGGCAAAGGAACAATTAGTGTTAAAAGCAAACCTTTCTACTGGTTTGTTTAAACTAAGAAATGAAAATGATAATGAAAGAATATTTTTTGGGTTTGAGTAAACATCAGGATCCTTTAGAAGTTCTATTATTCTTTTCATTATTATTTGAACATTAGTAAGATCTAGAACTAAGAAATAATTATTTGTTAAAATTTTGATGCTTTTAAATCAAAAACATTATAAATGCATCTATAAGTTTATCTTTTTTTCAATATTTTTTTTCATTTCTATTATTCAAATTCAACTTTCTTTTCCTGATCAAATAAAAAAAATAAGTGATAAAGTATAGCAAATTACTTGTTTGAGAGGTATAAAATTGGGAGTCACTTATCAATATAGATAGGGTTACAAAGATATGAATGCCTTCTATATTTATTTTCTGATTATCATCAAAATATCTAATAAGTAGGTGTTGAATGATCATCTTTTTGCTTCTGAGTTTATTTTCAATGTCATTTTCAGTAGATTATCTTCTTCTTTTTCAACCTTATCATTGTCAACTTTCCAAAAATTCATTTCTTGAAGATCTTCAACTATACTTTTTATGATTTTTTTACGAAAGAGCTTCTCATTTAAGTTTGAAACTTTAAATTCAGTAAAATCAATTTTCATTATTATAATTATCAAAGTATTTATTACCAATGACTTTGCAAAAACTTTCTCTCAAGTTTATCTTAAAATTAAACATTTAAGTAACAATATCATTTTATTTCTTTAAAAGCAATTAGATTTTTAGAAGAAATTCTGTGAAAGTTTTAGAAAAGTCTAAGGGTAGGTATATTGTATATACATTGTGACTATAGATTCTTTATAAACTTTTGGTAGCTTGTTACGTATTATAGCAAATAATATAGATTACTTCAACAAAAATAAATAGTATAGTAAAAAAAGTATATCAGTACGTGAAAAAAAAAGGTTAATGAGATTTTATCATTACTCAGATTGCAATTATAATGTTTTTAACATATTTGCTTATTAAATTATATTTATTTTTATTATGGTTCTAAAGGCTAAAATCATTGCTGAGGTTTTAACAAATTTATTTTTGTAACATTTGAAGCAAGTAAATCTCTAAAGCCAAATTGATTAATTTTCCCGATTCTCTAGGTCATTTAGTCTCGAGTTTTTCAACTAAAAAAAAAATTTGAAATTACTTATCAGGATTTTACACTACTTTTTATTTTTTTTTCTTAATATAGTTAGTTTTGTTGATTTTATTGATTTTAGCAATTCTTATCATTACCAAATTTAGCTTTTAATTACGTGATGTTGACACAAAGTAGAAAATAACGCGTTCAACATTTTCTTTAACTGATCACATGCGAAAAAATTTTTTAAAAAAAAAAAAATTCCCAAAATTCCCAAAAAATTTTTAACTTCTCAACTTCCATTTCAAAAGGTAATAGCATAAAAACACAATGACAAGTTCAAAGGTTTATCTTTTAGACTAATTTTAACTTCGTTCATAATATACACGCTTACAGCTGACATTTCAAAAAAATAATAAAGAAACAAGTTCACCACGTTCTTCTACCACAAAAAGTCTCAAAAGACTACTTCATCACGTACCAGTACCGTTGCTCATACACTTCAGTTTTATCAAATATAAGCGCTTTGAGTGTAATTGATAGGCTAACGTGTTATATTAACTTTTCCTTTTTATGTGTATTAAATAGGCCAAATACAACTACCAACAAGCGTATTAAACCTTGTCAAAGAAAAAAAACTGGATTGATCCTTTTGGTATATACAAGGAAACTTGCCATGTATGTTCTTACGTCTGAATATTGAAACATCATATTTAGGTTCCTGTGTTAAATGTTAGTGCATTGGCCATGATGCGAAAGATTGTAAAAGCAGTATTCGTGAACCCCCATTTAAGCAAGGATATGTTACACTAGAACAACTTTTAAAATCATTTGGTAGAGTCAAAGATTGATACATGTAATTTTCTTTATATAATTCACATTCCTTTCTGGTAATAAGAGTAAAATAAATACTGGAGTTGCTGGGTAGCAAAGTAATTTTTTTTTACTTTTTATTATCCTCTTAAAATAGTTTAATTATATAATTTTCGTTTTCTTTCTCATAGCAAAAGCAAAACAAAGATTCAGGGTTGCTGGGTCAGCAAAATTTTTTTTCGCTTTTGTTATAAATTATCTGACAAAAATTCATTTGGTGTGCTGGGGTCAGCAGGGTGAATTTTTTTAAGATAATTTGATTTTCTTAATTAGAAAACATATTAGATAATTTGCTTGCTTATTGGTTTGAACATATGGGCGGATTTGTCTATTCAGAATTAAATAACATTTTTAAAATAAATCGCACTCAAAATATTGCTATAATATCAAAATAAAATGATAAATGATTTGAAAATTTTTACTGTGTCTGTAATTGTATTTTAAGGATGTTAAACGGCCCTTAAAAAAATTTTATTACTAATTCTAGAAGTCTAGAAGGGCTCATCAGGAGAACTTTTTTACATAAAATTTATGATATTTTTTACGCAGTTTTACAGTCAGTTGACCGTTACACTGTTTGCTTTAATCACTACTCAAACCCGGCCATTGAGACATTTATCAAAAAATTTATCGAGACAATCAACCTCCAGAACCAACCGCGAACAAGATATTTTGCAAGAATTATCTACGCCTGTTAGGGGGATTCTGCCGAGAATAATGATGTATTCTGAGGATGAATTCTTGGTCTTCGATGCCAAAGACTTTAGCCCGCTTGTACCAAAAAGCTTGTCGTGCAAAACACGTGCAACCAAGAGGAGATTTTATGTTGGTATCACTATGGAAAGGCGTATGAAGAATTCTCAGAGAAGAGTCAGCGATCAATCGGCTAGAAACCAAGTATATGATGATACAATGGAGCATCTTCCTGAAGGGTTTACTAAAGATGCTTTGCGTAAAAAAACTCAAAAGGCTATGAAGATTTATAGCTTATTCCAGAAAATTGGAGTGGGTAAGATTTAAACGCATTATATCTTATAGTACAAGTTCTATCTCGAAGCTTTACCGCTTCGCAAATTTGAATGATTGAAGAACAGTTTGATCACGTGTGAGACCTGAGGTCCTACCCGTGACTTTACGTGACTACGCATCTTTGTAACTACCCACCCTCATCCTTACACAGATCAAATAACATTTACTCGGGATCAAAACATTTTCTTATTAGACAATTCCACCAGTAGGTAGAGCACTATAGAATAAAAGGACTATGTGCAAATATGTGGTTTATAAGACAATAAAAGAAATCTTCAGACGGTTAAAGATTGGTCTCTTGAGAACATTCACATAATACTAAGTAGTTTACGATTGACATAAAATTAAAACAGAATATTGGAGGAGACTGTATTTGTTCTCTACGGTAGTATAGTAAGTTTGAATTTCAAATAATCTATTTATTAATTGTATTGTTCAATCCATTCAGGATCAAATCATGTAAATAATATAACTATATTATAATGAATTAATTTCAATTTAAAAATCAAAATTTGTTTTCGTGTTTTTGAAAAAAATATGAATATATTTTTTTTTTTTAAAAAAAAAAAAAAAGTATAAATAATTAATTCACTATGATTATTATAATTGATTTTAATAACTTTTGGTGTGTATCACGCTTGGCCCATGTTCATTATAATCAACTTTGTTAATGAAACTTTTTGGATCAGGAAACGAAAGCTTATCAAATACAAATATAACATCATGTAAATAATAATGAAAATATGAATTGATTAAATGATAAAATAAAAGTGTCCGTACCTTGGCTGTTATGGAAGCGCCCAGGAATCCAGCCAAATCTTGTCTGTCTTTAAGATTTGTAAAATAATCAGGGACTTTTAAGAATTTTGCTTCTTTAACTTGGTATTCTCCAGTATTATCAGAAAATGTAAAATATGGAGCCAAATCGTTTTTAATACGTTCCTTCAAGCCTTTTTTTTTAAAAATATATATATATATATATACATATATTAATATTCATTATTTGAATAAAAAGTGTTGAAAATGATATTTTTACGAACCTTTCATCAAAGATGATCCCCCAGTAAGTACAATGTTCTCCCATAATGTGTTACGTTTATCTGGTTCACAACTATATATGGCCAGATAAATCGCTTCTGTTAGTGATAAGACTCCTTGTCTATTAATCAACATTGTGTCAAAAATCGGTTCTGCAACATGAAAACGTTCCGGACCAACTGTAAACTATAAAAGAAAGTTGAATTTTTCACAACTTAATCTTTAAAGCATGCAAAAGAATTTCTTTGCTAGTAAAATGTTTATGAACCTTTTTTCCGTGATATTCGAGTTCCATCCTCACAGGCTTATCTTCCAAATTGTTAGTATCTAATAGAACTTCACAAATTGATTCTTTAAGAGCTCTCGCAAAATCTTTATCAGGTGTCTCCCCATACTCTTCAAGAAATTGAGTGTCCAACAAAAGCAACGAGTGAAAATATTCATCGAAATCTTGACCACCAATAGGTACGATTTGTATTGCGTGATGCTGAATTGAACATTCTAAAATTGGGGTTATCTCTAAATTGAAAAAATTAACGTTTATTAGAGAACAAACAAATCAAAGAATTTAAACGACATGAAAATCAGGAGTACCAGTTTTCCCGTAACCGATATCCACAACCAAACCACTAATATTGCCACAGCCATATAGAGACATTAATGCCTGATTAGCTATGTAAAGTCCGGGAGAATTGAAGGTCTCGAAAAATATTAGTGCAATTCGTTCATATTGTACTTTATTCCAAGTACTCGGGACGGTGACGATTACAGGACATTCATTACGTGATCTTTTGATATTAAATTCCTTTAAGAGAATATGTCGCCTGTTTAAATGTGTGAAACTTATTAGTAAACACATCAAATAAATCAATTATGATGATTTAAACGTACCATAATGCTTCCAATTCATCCCAATTCTCAATATTTCCGCGTTTTATCGGAAAAGAAGTTACAAATTTACCTTTGTGCTGTTCCTTTAATTCCTTTAATTGCATACCACAAACATATTTTGGCCCTTTAGCGGTCTTTATGGGTGCATCCTTTTCTGACTTTTCTGGTGAGTTCGGTGCGGTTTGTTTAGTATTTTCCGAAACTTGCGATATCTCGGAACTTTGCTTTTCAACTTCTATCTCAGGCAATTTTCCGACTTCTGTTTGAAGAAGCTACAAACAATTCAGTTTATTCTGAGTTGTTGGTTTAAGTGAAGAATGATTTTGAATGAATTGTTTTATCAATCCTCTACAAATTTGTTAATAAAATTTACACGCGCCCATAGGATCAACTTGACGAAATATAAATGTGCTATGAACATGACACTAAAAGCGAATCTTCAAGAAAAACGTGTGTAAAAAATTGAACAAGCTTGCCGAGTTTTGATAAAAAAAAAAAAAAAGTTTACTTACCACGGAAGGAAATTGATTTGTGTCAGTTACACCTATTCCTGCTTTTATTCTCCAGGAACCATTATCAATGATTACGTATGATTCTTCTTTTAGAGTGAAATGCATTTGGAATTTATTATATCAGAAATAAAAAAAGACTAGCAAATTATTCAGATTATTACATATTTGTTGACGCGAATGTATACACAGTTATCATCCAATCATTATCGTTCCCAAACCAAATAAATTAGATGTCCAAACAAAAAAGTTCCGAGTACCTTTATTTTGAAAATGAATCAAAAAAGAATTCAAAGTCGGGAGGTAAGTGCGAGGAGTCTTTTTTTTTTTTTTTATCGAAATATATATTTAAATTAACTAAATTTAAATGATCACTTTTCTTGAAGACTTTGAAAGCGACGATATGGCAAACGGTTAATGATATTTGTCACGAAGAAGGTACAACTACAAACTCACTTTACGAAAATTTTATGATTATATAATGTTAACATTACTTTTTATATTTCTTAGCTGAAGAATTGAACGTAATCCCTACTCAATTATTTATCGCGTCGTTAACAGAAATGGTATATAAACAAGCTGGTAAACATATCTATCCCTCTTTAACTTATAAATTTATTTCACATTTGTTATTCTAAAACTCACTTTGGGTTTCACCAATTTAGAAACGTTCGCGATAAACTTGGAAAATTTTGCAAAGTCCTTATATATATATTACGTGTATCCCTGAGATTATTGTAATTATTATTTTATTAAATCTATCATATCCTCATAAACAGTCATGCGAATCGATCCACAATCTCGATGGATGATGTGAAGGTAAATTATCACATCAACTCAACCATTGACTTTTTTTTTTGTTCATTTCTTATTATTAATCATATTTAAATTTTTTAAAAGCTTTGTAGCCGACGCAATGATGAGCTGGTAAGCCTTCTTGTTCCATTTTATTAATACAAAAAGAATATAATTATTAAAGTCAAAAATCAAATATGGAATTTTGGATTTAGAAAACGTATATTAGTAACTTTGCCAATTCCATTCTTGAACATCGTGCTTTACGATCTTCACGTCAACAAGATTCACAAAACGTGGAAAACTCTACTGATTAAATATCGTAAAATCCAAAATTTGATATTTACATTTTCAAACTAGAACTTACAGTATTTGACCACCAATATTCGAATCAGACGACTAAAAATATATTTGATTAACTAAATTTTTTAATTTACCTTAATTGTAATATAAGGTATTTGATAAAAACGTTCTATTTAAATCTTAGTATAACTACATGATAAAATCAACCTATTGAATTCTATCAAATTTATAATAAACAATAAACACAGATAATAGAATGCTAATTTGAATGTTTCGTAATGATTATTTTTTTATCATATTTTCTTGATCTGTTGTTGTTGTATTACATCCTTCTGTAAGATGAGTTAATAAATCATCTCGTCTTCTCTTTAACATTTCATGTTCCTTGAGAATATTCTGCTCTTCCCACAAAACGCGCTCACGTTCTTGCACTGGAGATAGTGCAACTTCGGAAGCGGATACATGTATTGGATATGATGATGGTTTATGAGAATTTTCATTCACTAAAGTAACATCTGGTAGCGAATGTGAAACATGAATATTTGATTTCGGTGATGTCGAGTGTATTTTTTGTTGTTGAGATAAATCATTAGAAATGCTACTAATTACATTCTGTTGAATTTTAGCCATGTCTTTAATTGTAGAAGGTCGAGACGAAATTATCAAACCTTCGTCTTGATTTGTTACACTCCTTCTATTTGAAGTATTATTGTCATTTTTGAAATTCGAATCTGGTAAATCTTGTAAACTTTGAATCAACCATCTCCCAATGGCTCTTACAGCGCCTGAACTCTCTGGCAATACCGACATCATTTGTAAAAACGCGTGACTAATCCCTTGAAGGATTTTCACCTCTACCCAATCATCATTATCAGATTTCTCTACGCTGCTCATTCTTAATCCTTCCCCAAATTTACCACCATCTGTCATTTGTTTTTTCCTCCTTTTAGCTTCTCTTATACGTCCTGCAAATACAACAGTGTCATCGACAAAAGGATCTTTTTCCCCACACATAAGATAAACTTTTGGAAATTGTGCCAACAATTCATCAGGTCCAACGATTGGGGAAAGCAAATAATCTGAATTAATATCAGGATAATTATTAGGCCCAAGGTAAAGAATTGCCATTGCACGCATCTAGAGATGAATAAAATTGTTGTAATTATAAATGACCAATGCACACGATAACAAATAAATTTGTAAAAAAAAATACATAAATAAATTTTACCATATCAGGATTTATGATCCTATCATTAAAAAAACTCATACGACTAGTCATTGTTAATCGTGTTCCTATTACGGGACGAGAGGTTTTTTCTTTGGGGTTCCCGGTAACATCATGACCGTCAATATATTTAACTCTTTCTTCGATCGTCCTCTCATCTTCTCTTGGTCCAGAGAAGCTTTTTCTCCACCTTTTCCTTTTGACATCTGGGACTACTGACAAAGGACTTTTATGGCGTAAATGATCCTTAGATTCTAAAACTCCGGGAATAGAATGGGCGGATTCCGCCCTTATGACAGAAAGATGAGACGGTGCCATCCAACACGTAATGTCAAAATTCAAGCAGGGATAAATAAGAACTAACGCGGTAGGATGTGAAAGGGTTGTTGAGGATTCAAGTATTTTGAACATTACAGATGTCACAAGATTCCCACCACTTTTTTTTATTTATTGCAAAGAAAAGAATTAATTAAATTTGATGAAGAATTTATGAATAATGTATTATACTTACGCAGAATCTCCGGCCATAACAACCTTAATTTGCTTTCTTTTGCTACCGTCTTTATTTGTCCATCCAGCTATTCCTATAGCTTCACCGTTGCTTTCCATAATACTTTGATAAACATCAAAACATTCCTCTAAAGCATAAGGATATGGGAACTCCGGTGCTTTTGAGTAGTCTATACTTAAAATAGGTACTTGAGTTCTTTTTGCCCAATGGCTCAGATAATCTTCATGGCAAGGGGGAGGCATCGCGATAAAACCACCACCTGGGAAATCGAGTACAAGTTTATCCTGATTTGCCAATGACTCTGGTGAACCAGCATAATAAATATAACCAATAACCGGTCGTGTGCCGTGAGGATTATTTTTTGGACGAGGGATAAGAATTTTCTTTTGAAATATAGACAAACGAGGTTGTTTTAACCGAATTGCGGCACGTAAAATTGGGTTATAAGACTTTTCCCAAGAAACGCGTAATTGCTCGACAGTAATTGTAGCGCGTATTCTTCGAATCTAAGTATTAATTAATAGATTGATTGAAATCTAAATGACTCTAAAAAAGTATTATTTATCATTCTTACTTTTTCGTCTGCCTGATCAGCAAAGATTAAATAATATATCGAAAAAACAATTGACATTATATCTTTAAGAAATTTAGGACGAATCGGCATTGCAGTCCAAAATCCGGCATCAAGTGCAGTATAAATCCAAGTTGCACGATAAAAATTACGACTGTACTATATGCAATCGTATAAATTAAAAGTTTTTTCTTTTAGACTCTAAAGTAGAAAAAAAGAAAGTTTAGAATTAATTTACAGTTACGTACAAGTCGAGAGAGTGGTTCCGGTGCTTTTGTCAAAATTATAAAAAAAAAAGAAAAATAATAATGTTATAAATAAATTAATTTGTAACAAAATTAGTTTGATCAAGAATATTAAATACAACTTACCACCAAGTCCTATCATGCGGTCAGCATTTTTTAGCATATATAAGAATGCCAAAGTACCGGCAATTAATTGAAAAGGAGTGAATTGAGCTACTTTAAAGCAAGTATTAGAAAAAATAAAAAAATTAATATAATCTAATTCGACAAGGTTCGAACTTACAAAGTTTATCATTCCATTTTTGACAAAATTTAGGACCTCTTCTATCAGCTTTGTAGATATACCAAAACCTAAAAGCAAAAGTTTTGCTAATTAGAAGATAATATCTTTAAAGCAAAGTTTATTGATTTAGTAATATAAATGATTACCAGGTAAAGGAGACTATAAATACTTGAAAACGTTTCCAAGAAGGAGAGGGCCTTCCTAAAAGGTGATCAATCATTTTCCCAAGTTGACGTTAACTCGGGGATAGTTAAATGATCATATGAGGTTAAATATTATATTTGCGATATTTACGATCCTTCCGATCTGATCTGCCAAATCCTAAATCGTGATCAAATTAAAATTTGAGTGGTTGAGTGGCGTGATTAAAATGAATTTTTGTGTTCTGAAAAACAGTGTACAAACTAGACTTTGGCATATAACGGAATTTTTATATTCTAAAAAATAAATTTTTTTCACGCCCCTTATAAGTCACCGATCACGCGGGTGAAATAATCACATGTCACGAAATTTGGCGCAGTAAATCAAACTGATGATATTTAAACATTTTACCATTCTCATCGAGGAAATAAAGGTAATATTTTTTTGGACGTGTAAATGACACTTTTATCCTGCGTTTGTTGAGTTTACTTTGACTTTCAGAGCTTCTTGAATACTTGGATAGTCACAAACCGGAAAATAGTCCTATTCCCAGTTTTTGTTGCTTTATCACGACAAACTTCTTACATACCCTCCACTCTATGACGACTGACACGCTCTTTATGGAACGTGGGCGAGGAGGTTTATATGGATGGGCCAAGAACAAGACAAATAGATTGATTTGAAAACAAAGGTATAGTTTTCCAGTGTTTTTCCGAGGGGTAATGATGACAGTCCAAACAGGTGACTACCTGATTTAGGAGTATTAGGTGACTACCTATACGTTATTGGTTGCGAGTCTGCTCATTATTTATGGTTATTGCCATTATTGCAGCTATGGCATTATAAACCTATATATTTTGAATTATAGGTTAAAGTACTAGTTTTACATCTGAGTAGTCCTAAGAGGTATGTTTCAATATTAAAACGAGAGAAGCTCCTTGAGGTGTCAGTTGCAGTAGAAGAAATACATCAGGGTGTTGACAAGTGTGTGGATGTTGAAGGTAATCTGTTATTTTCGTTTTATTCTAAGTCACCTCATGAAATATTGTTTCTCATTAACTTGTGATGTTATTTAGCGAATTATCTTGAATTCCATTTTGATTCAAAAATAAATACATCAGAATAACTATAAGCGTATAGCTGGTAGTTCAATAATATAGGGTTAATACATGTTTTTAATGCCATGCTTTCTTGTTCCTCAAAATTGATAATGCTTATATACTGGTACTAGTTTAGCAGAGTAATAAAACGTTTTGACTTTTTGACATAATCGTAAATATTTTTTTGGCAAAAGTGACAAATTTTCATCGCGGACGTGATTTTTATATTCTTTGATCGGAGTTAGATTTCCCAGTTATATTGCGGTATGTATTTTTTTCCGATTGTCACGATTTCGTGACGGAAATTACAATGATTTATTATCCATTTTATTTTGAATAATATTATACTGTATTTACGTGGTAATTTACCCCCTCAAAACTTTGTTTCTTCAGAATCATTTATTGGAATCGATCCATCAAATCAGTTAACAATCATGTGTATGATTCCACCCCGAAATCTTTGACTGAGGGGGTGCTTTTCAATGAAATTCCAATTTTTTGCGTAATGTATAAATATATAATGGCATTTAAATCAGGCATATTCTGACTTACTAGCGAAATTACCAACTTCCCTAATAAATGAGGAGGTAAGACAGAAAGGAGTGGAGTCCGTTAATCAAATGAGTGGTGTCATATATAAATTGACTGTGTACGACAACATTTGAAATTTGTGGATTTACTAATATTATATAATGTTAAATAAATAAAATGCGATTTATATAATATAAAAAATAAAAAATATACTAATATAAATAAATATAATTATATAGATTCGTGTATTTTTTTTTTCTTATTCTAATAAACATTTTAAATAAAAAAATTAGATAAAATTAAGTAAATTTTAGAGATAAAATATGCTTTAAATTTCAAAAAAAAAAAAACGAAAATAATTTTCCTACCTTTCACCATCTAACCACCCACTCTAACGAACTTAGGATCTGTAACCTTTTAATTCTCAATAAAACGTGTAAATTGAATTCATATAAACAAAGAACAATTCTGCGTCTTTGTTATTTTATTTCAAAATTATTTTAACATCTTTATAGTAAAATGATATTAATCATTATATTTTAATTTGTGCTCTTTTTCAAGATTTAATAATTCCTTCTCACGAATTTTAACCTCTCTTTCTCGTAAAGCAATTTCGCGTTCTTTTAAGCTAAAGCTTTTTCTTGATATTCAAGATCATTCAGTTTTAAAGTAAATCTATTCTCTGTTATCTTCAACATCAGAATCAACAGTAATAACTTTCTTGGATTTCTTTTTGCGCTTTATAGAAACGTTATCTGATTTTTAGCTTAATTAATATTAAATAAAAAAAAAATTTAATATTTAAATAATAATTTAATTATTAATAAATTAAATCAAATAAATAAACTAGCTTACCTTTACATTTGTTAGATAAAATATTTCTTGAAATAAAACCTTTATCAATGTTTTCAATTAGATATATTGTATTTTGATGAATATGAATAACAGTAAACCTTCTTTATCTAACTTATATCCTCTATAATAAATCAATATAAAATAAATAAATAAATTTTTT
>CAJVPQ010001007.1:0-21233 GCA_910591825.1 Funneliformis caledonium
AATTCACTATAACAAGAGTATTTTTATTATATTTGTTCAAAAATTCGTTATATCAAGAGTTCGCTATATCAAGAGTTGACTATATATATATTTTATCATTTTGTAATTTGGTTTTCAATGCAGTATTTAGTATAATAATAAAATGGTTACATATTTTCCATAATATATGTCGATATCAATATATTTTTATTGAAACTGGCTCAGAACATTTATCATTATTAATTCAGTCATTGAAAGACATTTTTGAACATGCTATATTAGTATTCAATCAAAACCAATTTGGGCTTAATATTAAGTTGAATATTTATTATAAAAGTAGGTACATAGGTTTGATAATTTGCTTGCTAAAAACATCGAAAATGAACTTGCAAAAGCATTCTTATAATATTTATTCTTGTTAAAAAAACATCATTCACTATAAATCTTTCCTTAACACATAAGCTTCCACCTGTACAACCCACTTGTTTTTCATTTTTTGCCTTTACTTTTTCCTCCCCTTGAAGCATACAGACGGAATCTAATAATACTTCTTTCTTTTCAGATTTTCCTATGATCTAGGTTTGCTGTTCTCCATTCAGGATCAAAAGGAGTGACATAAGAGACAACCATCTGTTTCAGAATTTCCATCACTTCATTGTTCAAAAACTTAAAGCAATCCATTTTAAATAAAAACATACATATTATTTTCTTGTTAAGTCTTTTGGTCTGGCTGGCTTCAGATTTGGTATGTGAACGAGTGACAGGTACTTTCTGCCCTTGATCTTCTAATTTTTCTGGCATGTTTGGAGGGTCAATGAACCACTCACCAGTGTATCCGAGTTGCCAATAAATGCTTAAATACTCTCCACTATAATACTCAAGATCTTCACCTGTAAAAACTTGTTCAGGACGCATCTTAGCTGACAAGGGATACTTCTTATCTGCCCTTGCATAGGGACTGTGGTAATTTTTCACTTAGATAAGAATAAAGGAGTACTGCCCACTCACAAGAAATATTGGGATCATCAGATCAGCTGCCTGCTGATTGAGTTTGAAGATAATCGCAATGCGGCGGTGATAATATCCTTCGAGTTCTTCTTTATTTGGTATGAGACAAAATGAGTGAAGGCCACATGGCCATCCAGAATGTACTTGAGCATTTGTTCATTATCTGGGTAGAATAGCTGAACAAAGTCTCTAAGAATGATGGGGAAACTAAACCACTTTTTCTTAAGGTGTCTAACTGTAAGAATCAGAATGAGTCATGCCACAAATTCCTCACGTGGACCAGGCTCCACAATACCCTTCTTTAATGAATCGTTGAACGTCTTTAGAACTTTGACCAAGTTGCCTTTGTCCTCAATCAAGAAGAATCCCACTTCTGCCAACAACGGCTCTGAGGAGTAACCAACCAACAGATTTTCCCTGTCTTCTGAGATTGCGTAGCATATTGCCGCATGTGATGCGATAAGGTCAGATGCCAGTGTTAGTTGTGATGAGATCTCTAGACAGGCCAGCAGAGATACAATGGCGATGTTTGCGCGGGTAATATCAGCACGTGTCAGATCATCAACTTCCCCAAGGAGCTTGATTTTGAAATGTTCTATCAAATTTCTGAGGTGTCTGGGATTTTTCTTGTTACTCTCTAAGTAACTATAGCCTAACGGTCTTCTTAATCTTATCAGCGCAAACATTTCTCTATCTTCTGGGTCAGTAATATCAAGTGGGATTTCACTTTGCTGGAATACATCCATAGTGAAGAGCTTGATAAAGAGCGTAAAAAGAATCATACCAGTTTCTTGGTCCACATTTGCATTGTCGTTTCTGGTAGATGGATCAGTTGCAGTGGGTGGTGTAAAAAATTTGCTACTTTACTAAGCGTATCCAGAAACAATACGAAGAATCCCATCCATTTGCCCTGCCTGCTGATCTGTCACAGAGCTCTTCAAAAGAGTCTGAATGGATTAATGGCATCTTTCTGAGAAGGAAGAAGAGACTGAGCCTCATTGATGCATATAATCATCTTAACATTTTCTTGCCTATATGACTGGCAAGGAAGATTTTGAGACATAATGTCCAACACGTCGTTTTCAGTTACTTGTTTTCAATTCTCTATATTTTTCAGAACCTCAGTCCAGAAGGAAGGATCCCAAAGCCCCATCTGTAAGCCTCACATCTGCCCGGCGAGTAACTTTTGTTCTTTGTGTAAAATAAATTCATTAACTGAAAAAGAATGTAAGCAAGTCGCCATTCTTCTTCCTGCCGAAGTTGTACAAAAAAGGTTTTTCCAAAAAGTTTGCAATGATCTCTATTCGTGAAGGATATCCTGTACTTGCTGCAGGACGTAAGCAAAGGTAAAGTGTAGGAATATCCTTAGCGACCTCTTTAATAAGATGAGATTTGCTGTATCCTGAGGCTTGGAACAATGTCTAGTATGGAACATATTTAGTTTGATGTTCCGTCCAATATCAGTGCTTGGCATGAAGCTCCCGCTTGAAGTCTCCAATGACATTCTCAGCATCAATGTAACTTAAATTAAAAGCTAGCTCCACTTCATTTTACTGAAATGGTGAAATATCAGCTTCGATTTTGTTCTGTTCGCCTTCTGCTGAAACCGCCACAATAGGTTAGAAAAGAAAAAATGTAAAGGAACGCAAAAGGAGACAGTTAGTCAATGTTGCAAACAGCATACCAAGGTTACTCAAATGAATGGACTAAAACAGATATACAGTGATATACTATGCTCTATTCTATACTCCTCTCAACGCGCGCGTTGTAATACATTTCAACTATTCTCCTTCCGCTTCTTTTCATTAACCCATAATGTCTCTTGTCTCCTCCAGTTCACCTTCCAAACGAGTTTATGTATAACCTAGCTCTGCTACGACTCTACTCTGTCCCAATTAATAACGCCTAACCTTTTGCAATATAGCACAAAACCAGTAATAGTATTCAAACTCTTCTTCCCGTTGCTTCTTTATTCTTATAATAACGTGTGTTACTTACTTTGTTTACCAAGTGTCTCGAGAAATTATGCGTAGCAATTTGCAGTTGTTTCAGGATTTTCTTGATGGTATTTATAAAAGAACTTTTTATATTCATTGTATGCTGCTGTTGCCTTCTCAATAGTTGTGTTGGGACAGTTTTACCCATATTTAACAAAGAAACTTCCTAGGTCTATCAGGTCTATTTTCATAGCGTCGCTTATGTTTAGATATTTGAGATGGTTAGTGAATAGGGTTTTACGTGAGAGAGTCACGATCTGCGCTGCCTAACTCAGCTCTGTTTATACATCTTACTTATACAAAACATGTGATACTTCTCTGTATTGAAGTGCTGAATCAACTATAGTTACCACTTGGCGAAATAGATCGGGAACCCTCCATGCTTTTGTCAGAGACAAAGGGTAAATGAAGACAAAGTAAAAATCTCTTTATACGCTTCTTTGCATATCATGTTATGGAATAATGTATTATTGTATTCTGCTACTATGTAATGCAATTCTGCTTTCAGAAGTGAAGCAATTGTTTTTTACGTGCGTATTATATGATAATGGATAACTGAATTTGAATTGTAAAAAATGGTTACAACAATCGATTCTCTTTATTACTCTCTAAAATCTTTCCATAAATTTTCAACGTCATCTGCATATTTTCGTTCGCTGGGCAGCTTGCTGGATTTAGAATTGATTTTGATTTTTTTTTCAATTCGACTGCTTGAATTGCTATTTCAAGCTTTTAATTTATATTGCAGAGTTGAATGTATGTTTGATAATGGAGCAAATGACCAATGACAAGTCCTATCAACAGCTCACAAATGAATTCAATAGTGGAAAAAATCATTTTTGATTACCGGTTATTTGCTTTTTATAAAATGACTTGTTTCGGTATTGATGTTGGAAAGATTTGTAGTTTTTTTTTAAAGCAAAATTGAATCCGTTTTTATAATAAATTCTCAGTTTCATCAAAATTGCGAATTCATTATTATTATTTAACGTATATTTAATATTTTGCGTTAACGTAATCGGCAAATTTAGGAGGTATCAGTATAATTTTGGTTAGTCTCCTGCTGCCAAAAGCGGGGCCATTCTTCCTATAACTTAAGTATAAGTCTAAGTATAAATATTAAATCATTACCCATACTAAATGACGTGCATATTCAAGACACTAGATCATGCGTTAACAAATAAAACTGTAAATTGCGAATAAAAAAAATTTAACATAACTGAACGGTTATAAAAAAAACAACATTTACAACTGATTATTCTACGTAATGTAAAACTATTCGGTAGGCTACACCCTCACCTCTAGTTAAACATAATTACGATTGCTTATTTTGATTTGCTGATCAAAAAAGTCATCATTTCCTAAAGTTTGGTCCAGCTGCCCTTCTAATGATTTATTCGCTTTTATTACTTTCCATACTTATCATTATTTCTAACATGATAAAGGTTGCTACTCATAAATTGTGTCAGAGTTGTAGAACTTGGAGCAAATTTATTGTCATTCTTACTGAACAGCCTATAAAAAATCATGGAATTATTAGCAATTATAAAGAAACAGATATTTGCTTTATGTTTTCAGCTTCCGTTTTTTTCTTTGTTTACTATGTGCTAGTGTTAATGTTCATTTATTTGTTATGATTTTCCTTTTCTCTTGATAAATTTCATAAGTAATTCTTTCTTTGTTTAGGTACTCCTGGAGAGTTTGGGTATCATTGATTTTAAAAACATAAGATGCAATTTTTTCTCCCTGTTTTTTTTTAATATACTTCTAATGGTGCTGTAATTCTTTGGTTCCATGGTGGATTTAATGTAAATGAGTTTCATATTAATATTTTTTATATAGAGATAGTTCTATATTAATCCTGTTATAGTTTATATTCATCACATTCTAGTATAATAAAGGGAACATTAAAATTAACAAGTCCATAAGTTATGAATGAGCATCATTATTACTTCTTAAAACGTCATTAGTCACACTGGTCAAATTTACAGTCACATCATAATCAGCCTCTCATTTATAGAATGTTCACTTTGTCTGATTTTGTTGTAGCATGCTCCAATTGAACAGTAATTCATCTAATTTGATCTTTTTATTTTCTGAAATATAATAATAATTTGCTTTTATATATTATCAGTCTTATTTTAAAATTAGTTTAAGACATAGATAAATCATTAATATTTTTATAATATTATGATTAATATATATAATAATTAAATATGATAAATATTAAAAGAATTTTAAGAAGATTTGGTAATTGAAATAAAGTGATTAATTCTCATATTATATTGATATTAAAACTCAATTGATTTTAGCTATATAATAATACTATTAATAGTATTAGAATAATATATATAAGTTATATGGAAAATTTGTTATGAAAATCAAGTTCTGAGAATTTTTTAACAATTATTGCATTTTTGTTTTTGATATTATTAGATTAAAATATAATAAGGTCTTAATTTTAGTCAAAAAAAATTTTAAAGTCTAATTACTTAAATTTTTTATATGCAATTTGTTTTATAATATGATCATTTTGTAATAAAAAGGGTAGAAATTACCAATAAATATTTTTTTGAATTAATATTAAACCTAAATTTATTTTATTAAAAACTAATATTTAACTTATAAAGTAAAAAAAAAATTTTTTAGTAAAATCTACTCTTTCTATTGCAAAATGCTTATATTTAATTTAAATATGAAAATTTATTGATTTTTTATCTTTTACTTAGATTAAGCAAAGTTAGTTTATATAAAATAAAATACTAATTGTAAATAAATTGAAATTTTTTTAAGAGATTAATAATAGATAAAAATATATGAATATTTTGAAGAAAAAGATATTTATATAATTTTAATTCTTATTTTATATATTGTATTAATCATTAAAAAATTTGTGATTATATTTTAGCCTTTATATCATATCATAGATATAAAAGGAAGATAAATTATAAAATTATTAGCAAAATTTTGCCAAAATAAATAATTTTAATAATTAGTTCTTAGAATAAAACTATTATAATTTAAATGTTTTACAAAAATTATTTATAAAATAAGTAGCATAAAATAATCTAAAATATTATATTTGTTAATCATATTTTGTGAATAATATCTCTTTTAATAATAATAATAAAAAATATTTTAGTGAATTATTCATATAAAGTTATAGAAGCAAAATGAATCCAAAAAAATGATTGTATTCTATAAAATTTATTATAATCAATCTATACATTATTTATTTTTAAATATTACATAATGTATAATAAAATTCTATTTGATTTAAGTTGAATTTTAAGTAAAATTTATGAAAGAAAAAGATTTTTTAATTTTACAGCTGATCAGTAATAAATATTTTTCATTGTATATAATACTATTTCATTATGAAAATATTTTTTAATTGTAAATAGAAAGATTTTTATATATTTTATTAGAATTTATATAATTTTAATAAGTTGATCAATCTGTTAATCAACATTAATTATACTTAAATATTGGATTTTAAGAATATATAAATGCAATAAAGCCAGAGATTGATAGAAACTTAGCCTTTATTAATAGATTTGTAATAGATACTGTCTTACGTCTTCAAATTCAAAGGCTCTTATATAAGTAAAGAAGTAAACCAGTAATTAGTAGATTAGATATTCTGTAAAAAGGGCTATAATAATAATAACTGTAATGCATAACCATAGCATCATTCAATTAAATTGTCATTAGGGGTTTGGAATTTAAGTTTAATCATAATCTATCTGGAAGATCAATTTGAAAATATCAAAAATTAGCTTGTGTAATTGTTCGATCGACATGTACTACAATCTTAACCAAATCCGATGCAATTTTTTTTTCCCCTTGTCCCCCCGCAAAAAAAAATTTTTTTTTTTACATTCGTTTTCTCTTTTTCCAAATATATTTCTTTGAAAATGAAAATGCGAAAACCGTTTTAAAAAAAAGGGCAGTATATTCAAATTTTGTTATTCATCACTTTATTACTGATTTCGTTTTACATTAATCATTTCTATAACTTTTTCCGTATCTTCTTTGTCCCATTGCAATATCCGGAAATGCAACTCCTTGATTATAATCAAAAATATCGTTAAAAAAGGAGGAAAAAAAAAAGGTTATTACCTGTAATTCATAACCATAATAAGAAGTTTTTCTCTCAAAAAAAGAATATAATAAAACTCGCCTATTACCATGAAAACCAAGACAACCATGACCACAACCATGACCACAACCAAAGCCAAAACCACAACTACCACGACTGTAGCCAAGGGAAAAAATTTTGAAAACGAAATCTTAAAAGTACTTGAGGAGAACGGAATGGAATTTTATGGAGTAAAGTGAGTAGTATTCACTGAGTACTTGTTGAATCGTCATGTATCTGAAGTTACGCTGTCACTAGGAGTAAACCGGAGAATTGAAAGCTCTTCGTGGCCACAATTTTTTAATTGTGAACGTTCTTCTCCGTTTCCGAAAGGCTAATAGTAGGATGTAGTTCCGGAACCTGTGATGAATAGGATACATGAATTAAGAATTGAAAGCGCACCGTGGCCACAGTTTTACGCTGTGAACGTTCTTCTTAATCCTTTGATGATTATGATGCAAACACTCAATTATTATTATTATTTTTTTTCTTTCTCAAGAAATAAACCAGGGGACGGTGGTATCGACATATTTGGGGGACTTGGAGGAAATACCATCGTGATTCAATGCAAGGCTCATAAACAGAAAATCGGTAATGGTATTTTAAAGTTGTGATTGATACAATCAGATGATTTATGATTTATGAATTAACTGTTATCAAAATATAGGAGTAAAAATCGTACGTGAATTAGAAGGTGTATTAACTAGATACCATAAAGATACTATTGGTGTTATAGTTGCTCCTTCTAAAAATAAATTTACCACAAGGTCAGAAGAAAGAGCTGAAACATCTGGATATAATGTCATCCTAACGGATAAAACAAATATATGTTCGGATTTGATTAAATATATTGATTCTCAAAAAGTTATCGAGATTCAACTGGTCAAAAGTTCTAATAATAAGTATTATTATTCATTTGCAATTATTTTTTCGTTATTATTGTATATTATCCTTTTTAAATAATATTGTATATATATGTATTTTTGAATCCTATAAATAAAAAAAAAAAAAAAAAATCTAAACAGAGGTCATTTTTCATTGTGATGTTTTTTTTTTTATGTTAATGTCCATACCGAACATGTCGTTAGAATTAGATTTATTGAGAAAATTGCGTTGTCTAGCTTGAAACGAGAATGCAAAGACAAAAAAGTTAAGAATCGCATTTATTAAAAGAATGTATTAATTAATTTTCATGAGTTTAAACAAAAGATGGAAACTAAAAAAAAAAAAAAAATTTTTTTCCGTTCAATACACATAATAAACACTAGGAAACTTTTTTTTTTTTTTTTTTGATATCAGAATATTGATACGATTTTATTTACAAAAAAACTTTTAAATGTAGTTTAGATTTCAGAGGTTAAAAACCCATTCGTATAGACAAAAAAAAATTTTGAATAAGTGCAACAAAAATATTTTTCAAACTTGTAGGTTAAATTTCCTCTGTGGTTGTTATTAAAATTGGAGAAAAAGAGAAAAGAAAAAAAGAGAATGAAAGATATAAAGGAAAAAAATAAAGTTGATAAAAATGAAAATGTGGTAAAAAAAAAAAATTTTTAAGAAAAAATAAAAAGGGAAAGATTTCAATCATCAGAATGATGGAAAGAAACACAAATGACAAGTCAATGAAACGACCAAAAGAATAAAAAGAACGAATGCTTAATTCCTCTTGATTAACCTTTCGTGAGCTTCAGCTAATTGTTGTTCCAACATTTTGACTCTAGCGTCCTTCTCGGCGTTTTTTTCTTCCAAACCTTTCTTTTCGCTCTCCAACACAGCGACACGAGTTTGAAGTTCATTATTTTCGATCTTGAATTCAGTCACCTGCTTTTCAAGCGATTCCATTTTAATCACCTTTCGAAGTCGACTTCTACGAGCAGCATCGGTATTCTTTGCACGTTTCATGGCTAAATCATCAACCATGTGTTGCGGATTCTTCTCAACTTCACTAATAGACCTCTTTCGACGAATGGTATTGGGATGATTTATTAAAGGAGTAGAAGACGCAGACGTTGATGACATTACAGATGGACTTGCAACGACAGATGAAGACATTGAGGTGGCGTTTGCGTTCGATAAAGTTGAAAAAAGAGGTGACTCAGATGAGGCGCTTTGAAGAAAATTTGCAGAGGTCACTTCAGAAGACCAAGGAATGTTGAGAGAAGAAGAAGAAAGAGAACCACCACCAGAAATTGAAGTTGAAGGTGAAGCATCATCAACAGGAATTGTTACGGAGGGCGTGATGGAAAGCTGATGCAAAAGAGAATTCGTTGGAGAAACGGCGGCATTAGGATTTGTAAGGTCGGGGAAGAAGCCTAAAGCGGGTTCAAGAGATGGACTTGCGGAGAAAGAAGCGGGGATTGAACTGAAAAGAGGAGAGTCATCCAATTCTTGAGAAGTGTCAAATATAAGGGAAGGGGTGGTCATAGAAGATCCCAACAAAGGAGAAACGTCATAATTCGGACCCTCTGCAGGGAAAATGAAGTCTTCCTTAAGGTAACCCGATAGGTCATTGGCGAACCAATCATCAAATTCGAATGTACCAGGTTTTGTCTGAGGAGACCTTAAAAACTCCATGTATTGATTGAAATCTTGAGTCATGATGTTGACCTTACCGTTATTATTAATTGAAGAGGAGTCACTGGTAAATTGCATGTTTTGATCCATTTCGGATGTTATTATTTTGTTCGAAATTTTAGGTGTAGGTTCCATATTTGATACCTTTTTTTTTTGTTCGTATTAATTAATATTATTAGAATTTTTTTTTCTATTACAAGATGATTATTAACCTTAACCTCCTAAGTGATAGGCAAAGAAAAGAGATTGTATGTGAAACTTGATATTATTCAATATTGATTTTTTTTTAAGAAAATAAGTTGGGAGGGTAAGATAAGATCAGCGAAAGGGTATTGTATTTCGTATATGATGCTGTTGATGAAGGAACACATGTTGATTTGGGAGAATGCTATAAAGAGCAGCCATGTTGCGGCAAACTAAAAAAGAAAATTTGAAAAGTAAAGAAAAACAAAAAAAACTATTATGGTGTACTAAATCAAAGCGAGGAAGCTTTGAGGAATGTTTAATAGGAAAAGAAAGCCATTTTGACAAATATAAAAAATTTTTCTATAAAAATATTCAACAAATAAAATAAAAATAAAATAATTAAAAATAAGGTCTAAGCAATTTTTAATTGTTTTAAAAGCAGGAAACCCTTCAAATAGGAACTAGCTTTTTTTTTAAAAAAAAAAAAATATTTCGTTAGAAAATGAGTATATAATAAATAATATTTTTTTTTTTAGTCTCGTCTTTTTTTTTTTCTTTTGGGAGTGGGGGAAAATTTTTTTTTTTTTTGGTCAGTTTCAGAATGGTTTTTGGGGGGATTTCGGTCGAATCGTCAGCAATTTATGAGGATAATTAGCCAATGAAATGACATAAATGAAATGATGGTCGTAGTTCGGCGATTACCCTTTTTGTTATGGGATCACAATTCTGTTTAGACGTGCAGAAGAAATTGTTACATAACACAAGGCGGTGCTGTTATCAATCAGGTAACCCAAGAATCACTGTTTTGTGTGATGATAGAAAGTTCTGTCAAAAAGGAAAAAGAAAAGGGAAGTGTTACATTATATGATCAAATAATAGGTGGGTTTCAAAAGAAATTGAATTCTCGGAGGAAAGATTTTTTACAGCAGTGGCGCAAAGACAATCTTCAATAGGCTTGTTAAAGCTTGAATCGGCTAAACAGGATTCCAAAGTATGACCATTTTACAATAAGGATATTTAAGTGGTACACTTTCAAATAATCCTATCCCACAAGGGAAACAATATTATGATAAATGAATATTATAAATATATATTATGACCGCAGTTTTAATACGCAGCACCGCAGACATCAAATCTTCACATGCAACAATTTTTTGCACCGCCCTATTTATTTATTTATTTATGCGACTTTTTTTTAGATTTACCGCCCAATTTGTCACATGGACGTTATTAGATTTCTATCATTAAACCACGTTATATGCGTTTAGGCACCCTTGTATTAAATATTTAAGTATCAAAAATTTCTGGATTTTTATTTAATATTGATTAGCATTAACAATTTTTTTTTTTATTAATAAAAAAAATATATCTATTTTTGAAATATATCTAAATCAAAAAATCAATTTCGAATTCAGTTTTCAATTAATCGTGCCGGTTTGGTCACATTTCTTTTGGATTTCCTAGTAGCACGTGATGGTCGACCAAAAACTTGTGTCCAATATTTTCCCCCACCAAATCCAACTCCTAAATTGGTGAATGCTTTATTAAGAATATTTGCCCGATGCCCACTAGATTTCATCCAACTTTTTTAATAAAATGAGAAAATTAATTCGATTAGAATTCGAATTTTAAAAATGAATCATAAAATCTTCATAATAAAATCAATAAAATCCTTACATTTGCATGACGCCCGCTTCCTCATTTGTACCAAATCCTTTGGCGATATTTTCACCAACACTACTAAAACTGTACCCTGCATCTTGAACACGTTTCCCTAACGAGCCGGCAGGGTTATCATGAGTAAGGTTGTCGGTACTAACCATGAAATCGGTTTGCTTTTGAGCAGCTTTCGACAATTTACTATAAAAATAAATAAACAATTGGATCGTTAATAAGTTTTCTTTAATTGATAATAACACGTAAAATCTCGAGATTTACCTGTCTAACGTGAGTTCAGGAACTCCCGCCTTTTTACGTTCATTGTTAACAAGTTTAAGCATAAGCTGGGGATTAAAGGCATCGACTACGGTGACCAGTGTCGCAGTTGCGATAATGAGTAAAGTACAAAGAAATTTGATCGCTACCATTTTGTAATTTTAATTTTTTTGTGTAGGAGATTTTATTGTAAAATAAGGTGTAACAGTAGCTCAAGGAGGGGGATTTAATAAGGGTTGGTTGGTGGTAAAAGTATGGCGATTTAAAACGAAAAAGAGTGTAATTGGATTTTCGTCTCTCAAAGATGAAAAAAAGGTTGGAGAAAATATTTGATTTCGAGCGTTGGAATTTTCCTCGACAAAATTTTCGAAACCTTTTAAATAAAAATAATAATATATGATGGTTATATGTGTAACCTTTAATTTACTTTGTTACCAAATTTGATAAACATGCATTACTTTTTAATATATTAAATACATGAAACGGATTTAATCGGGGATTCGGGGATCATTTTTTTTTTTGTTAATCTTTTAAGTTAATTAGCAATTTCTCATATAGGAATGCAATGTATATTAATTTCAACCGCCTTTATTTACTTGGAAGTAAGTAGGCGTTGAATTTCTATTTAATAAAATACAACGTTTTAAAACTTGAACTAGTTTCCATATTTTAATGTCAAGTAAACCCGAAGAATAATCCTATTAATAATTTTGGAAAATAAGGTTGGTCTTTTTTTACCAAATTTTTTATTAAGTGCATCATAAGTATATTGTCGTTCAATATAGAAATTTTTAAAGAAAACCAAACATGTTTCAATTAATTAAATTTTCCATAAAATCGATAAATGTGGTAAAGAAATCGATGGATATTCTAGACGATTAAAGTCTCGAGTTTGAACAGGCCAATCATCCTGTTTAAACAACTCATTCCGGAATCTCGTCTGGTGGATCTATTCATTCTTGAGTTCTGTGTTTTGGACGTGATACGGGAAACCCAACTTTAAAAGCAATGAACCAATTCGCTCTATTATAATAATCAATAAATTTTAAATTTAAAAACTAAAGATTCGGTTCACTAGGGGGTGTGATCAATATGTAAGGTGACGCCAAGTGACGCACTGCGTAAACTGAAACGTTTGTCATAACGCACGTTGTACCCATATCAAGTTAACTAAATAAGGATTGAAAAGCTTTGAACATTAAAAACTTCAATAATTATTATTTTTTCTCGGTACCTTCTAAATTAATCTATGTTTACATCCTTTAATTTAAACGTGAAACGAAAAAAAAAAGATCTATTATGAGTCATTGATCTCTTTTACGTCGATCTATTTTAATTGGAAAATCAACCACATGGATATTGTTTGGTTTTCAATCCTGTCGAGACGAACATTGATTATTTGTTAAAAGTTGGAATTATGTTTGTCAAACGGTAAAAATTTTTCCTCCGAGCTTCTTCATAGATGTTTTGGGAAGTAGAATTATCATGACGAAATGTCGAAATAAAATGTATTTGAGCACGTGACGTATACTATTTCTTCGGAGACTTTCTCAGAATTAATGTTCAAAAATAATCTAGCTTAAAAAAATAATTCCGATTTTTTAACGGCTTAGTAATCGTTTTTCCGAATAAAAATCGGAATGAAGTAATGGTTGAATAATCTAAAGTGGGCTGTGATTATCTGATCGTGTAACCAAAAATATATACCAGACCTGTTCTGTTCTAACGCTTTTGTAAAGTTAAACGTTTCCTTTTTCCTATATCTATTCCTTTTTTATTTTTTTTTGTCTTTGAAAGTAGTTCGTATAATTGTCATTTATTAAAAAAAAAAAAACATTCCGAACGTAAAAATATCACAAAGACTTGAGCGGTTAACTGGAGGTTTGTCAAACAACCAAAAACCGAAATCAAAGGAAGATGGAAGTTAAGGCGTCAGTTATAGCTCTCAGGAATGTGAAAAATATTAACGAGCATAGTGAGTATGCTACGTCCCGTATCCTCGTGCATGGGAAAAGGCGTCCAATCACATTATTGCCGTGGGCAGTAGAGATGTTAACGGGCTATCGTTGGACGGTTCGTACTGGTTCTGATCATAAGACTGGTCTCGGGTCTAGTTTGAAGGTAGACTGGAATCGAAAGACTTCGATCTTAAAGGCCGATTTTAAGACCACTTCTCATCAAGTAATGTGGAAAATTCATGGACAAAAATCGCCAAGGATTATTTTACAGTCCAAGCAACAATAGTTCCTCCGGAACTAGCCTTATCAATTCAGGTTTAACTATTTCGAGAACCAGAAACCAGGTTGTGACAAAAGTTATTTTCGTATTAAAAATTGGATAGCGTAAAAAGAAGAGAAAATAATAATGGTTAGGTTATTTTATAAAGGCAGAAGATAGTGATCCATTTGCACTATACAATTTAGCAGATTGCTACTTTTACGGAAAAGGAACAAAGGCGAAGACATTTTTGGGGCATAAATTCAGGGACAAAATTCACCTAAGGATTATTTAACAATCCATGCAACATTGGAACTAATCTTTTCAATTCAGATATAACTATTTCAAGAACTAGAAATAGGTTATGAAAAATTGGATATCATAAAGTAATAATGGTTAGACTATTTTATGAATAAACAAAAAGTAAATAAGATGATGATCAGATGATAGGTGCAGTATTTTGCGCCGAAAATTATGAAGCTGCAGGACATCGAGATAAAGATCGATCTGAGTTAGCAATAAGTTTTGTCTATCCTTTTGCTCAATACAATTTAGCTAATTGCTATCATCATGGTAAAGGAACAAAGGCAAATATAAATAAAGCGTTCCAATTATATTTAAAATTTGCCGAAAGAAGACATTCTTTGGCATAGTTCCACCAATAGTTCTAGTTAAAAAGAAAAATGGACAAATGCGAATGTGTGTCAATTACAGGGAACTTAACACCATAACGAAAAAAAGATAATTATCCGCTACCACGAATAGATGAATTGTTAGATTCACTCCGAGGCTTTCGTTAATAATAACGGTAATTGGTTTTTTCATATTAATAATGATGGTTATTTTTCAGTTTTGAATATATAATTCTGGTCTAAATTTAAATTTTTTTTACAAACAGGTTATTGAGCTCGATATACGATCTGGTTTTACCCCTAAGACCGCCTGATTAAGGTCTAAGGAGAAATCACCTTCCTATGATAAAGAATCTTATTCACACATCTCTCTTTACAAAACGAAAGCAGTCCTGGAGATCAAACCAGAAAAATGCACCTTCGTAGTAAATGAAGTTCTCTCTCTCTCCTCTCTGCCGCCTAGGACACACATTGTTTTGAAATCGTCAGAGTTTTATTTAGCGATTCACGGCCGTTTCTATCAAATAATCTCTCGAGATTCCTCTATTATCAGCTTTTCTATTATTTGATCTTCTCTATACTATAATTTTTCTAAAATATATTCTTTAGTCAAATGATTATTTTTTTTAACTAGGTTTTATTATAATTTCTTTTAATTAAATAACTAATGTAATAGAATAATAACAAAATTTAATATAACTATAATTACTAATTTATAATTCAAAAACTAATATATTTAAAGCAACATTCTAAAGAATAAACCTTTTAATAATAGTTTAAACTCAGATAAAATTATAATAAGAAATATGTCAAAACTCTTCTAACATCATATAATATAATAAAGTATACAATAAAACTATTTTAAACAGGTTTAATAAATATTTATGTAATATTATCATCTAAAATATTTAAAAAATTTTTAAGTTTAAAAAATATTATTATTTTTATTTATATGCTAATACAATAAGTTTTAAACAATAGATATTCTTAATAAAACTTATTTAGATCTTAATAATATTTTATATAATTTTTAAAAGTTTAATATTAAGTTATATTTCTAAAAAAAATTGTATTTTTTACTTCTATTACTAATTTTTTAGATAAAAGCTTATAAAACTTAGGATAATAAAAGTTTTCTAATAAAATAAATATTTAAATATTCTATAATACTATTTTGATTTATTATAAAAAAAAAAAAAAGAATAATAACTTATAAAATTATTTAGAATTTATTTTTTAATAAAGGATTATATAAATTTTATATATTTATAAAAAAAATGAATAGTAAATTAAGTTATAAATTTTAATTAAAGTCAATTAAATTAAATTTAAAAGTTATATAGAATATTGATTTAATATATATAATTAAATTTATAGCCTCTTTTTTTAAAAATTAAATTTTTAAAATTTTTATTAATTATCATATTTTTTATATTAGAATCCTATAAAAAATTATAAATAACAAAAAAAAGTTTAGAAAAAAAATTAAAAAATAATAAAAAATTAGTTATTTAAAAATTTTCATAATTATTAAAAGTATATAATAATATAGATTAAATCCTTTAATTAGAATTCTGAATCTGATCTGATTTGAATTTTTAGTTAAAATTTTTATCAATATCAATCTATTTGTAATGAATCTACTACAATTTAATTTATTAATCTAATGAATTTATTTAAATATTTTGTAATTACTAGTTGATAAAATAATTTTTATTTTATTTTATTATTAAAAATTTTAGAATGCATTTTTATAAATTAATATATATACAAAATATACTTAATTTTATCAAATTAATCTGTTTAAAATAAAATAGCTACTATTTAATTTATCATATTAAGACAAATCCAATAAGTTATAATATATTATTTATCAACTACTAGATATAAGATATCTTAAAAAACTTTTTTTCAATTTTTTTTCAATATAATTTATAACCTGACCTGACCTGATACTTTAGATTAAGTTAAATCAATTACTCAATTCTACTTGACTTATTTAGAACTCTACTTCTAATTAATCTTAATAAATAGTATATAAAAGTAAATAAATTAAAGAATTAATAATATAATTTAATACTAATAAATTAATATAAAAAAAATATAATATTAAATTACTTATATTTAAATTTTTAAATGATTTTAAAATAAATAAATTATCAATTTTATTCATTAGTATTATAAATTTTTTACTTAATTTAATTTAAATTATAAAATTTTTTTAAATTATAACTTTAATAAAAATCAAATTAAATCAAATTAAATTGAAAATTTTAAATTATTAAATTAAAAAAAATATATTTGTAATATATGTTATAATATCTTATTTATAACACTCTTTTTATTTTTCTTAATAATAAATTATTTTATATATTTTATAAACAAGATTTTTAAATGCAAAATTTAATTTAAAAAACTTTTATTTAATATACTAAAGACAATTATAAACAGTTTCTTGAAATTTTTTAAAAAAATTCTTATTTTCATTATACAACTGATTTTTTATTTTAATTTGCTAAATTATTGATATTTAAATTTTGATTGAATAAAATTAAAAGTATTATAAATAAGATATATAACAGATGTTACAATTAGATTTATCTATTAAATTATATTTTATAATAAAAAAATATTTTTTTATATATATTAGCGTAAAATATAAAAGTATATATATTTTATAAAAGAGTATTAAATTTAAAATTTTATATATTATATAAAAAATTTATTAATATTTTAATATACATATATGTATTTATATATATTTCTATTTATATTATAAAATTATATATAAATTATTATTATAAATTAACAATTTATAATAAAATTAAAAATTATATAAAAATATATTTTGACAATAGAAATAAACTATTTATAATCTTCTTTTAATTTAAATTTGATAAATATATTACATAATTATATTTAATATTATTATATAAATTGTATTTATTTTAATTTTGACTATTTAGCTCTTTTATTATATTTTGCTTTTAATATATACTTTATAGTTAGTATCTTTGACTAAATATAAATATAAATATTATTTAATAAAAGTATTGTAAAAATCTTATTTACTTTTAAATAAAATGAAATAAAATCTAAATTATGTTTAAATACTTATTAAATAGAGTAATAATATATATATTATAGGATTTGGATCTTTTGATAAATTAAAAAAATATTAACATAATGTTTACTTAATTTATTTCTTAATTATTATATATTTTTTTAATATTAATATACTATTGTCTGCTTTCTTTTTATTTTTTTTTAACTTATTCTGATCTTTATTTATAAAAAGCTTATTAATTTACTTATATTTTAAACAGTTAACTTAACTTTTAGTTTAAAATCAAAGAATTACTGAAAATACTTTTATCATTATTAAAATCACTAATTTTTGAAATACTTTAAAAAAATCTTTAGTAAAAAAACTCATTATTAAAATTATTATTAGATATAGATTCAGAATTACTTAGATTAAATAAATAAATAAAGTTTATTAAAATATAAAAATATGGATTTTTTTATTTTAAATATTTTGTTCACTCATCAATTATATTAAAGAAGTTTTATTTTTTTAAATTTATTTTATTATCAGAAATTTTTAAAAAAAATCATATTATATTAAGTAGATATAATTTAATTTATTTAAATTAATTTTAGTATAAATATTATATCAAAAATAAACTAGTAATAGAAGCTTAAGCCACTCTTAAAAAAAACTATTTGTTAAATTAAATAAAATTATTAGTTATAATAATATTCTTAAAAAATGTAACATTCCTAATATATATTTAAAAAAACTTCTGTAATTCTAGAAAATATAAATAGAAAAAAAATAAAAAATAAATTAAAATCAAAAATAATAAATAATAATTATATAAAAATAAAATACTATAAATATTAATTTAGATAATAAAAAAAGGTAATTTTTAACCATCTGTTATATTTGTTTAGATTAAATCATTAATTAAAAATTTGAAATTCAAAATAATTTTTAATTTAACATTTCATTAAAATTGATAGTTATCTTAATATTAACATAGCTTTTAATAATAAATTTATCACATAATACAAAAGTTATAATTTGAATAATTTATTTCTTCTTAATATATATAAAGTCATTATATAAAATAAAAAAGTATTTTAGTTCTTTTCTATCTACTATATATATTTACAAATATTATAAATATAACTATTATCATAAAGAGAAATTTAAAGTTAAATTTAATTAAAAAAATTTTATTATAAAACAATATCAAAAAATTCAATTATATTTTATTTTTATTAGTATAAAAGAAAATATATTATTAGAAACTAGTATATAAAAATATAAATTTATTCCTTGTTAAATTAATTCTATTATTTATTAATGCTTAAATATCAAAATAATGAATTTAATTTATAGTTATATAATAAATATTTATATCAAAATGAACTAATTAATTTAGCAAAAATTAATGCAAATTATTTATTTACATTTTACATAAATGACTCTTTAATTAACTTATCTTCAAAATATTATTAAATAATTCTTAAATATATTTGTTTTAACTTATTTTATGTTCCTTTTAATTTATTTATTATGCTATCATTAACTTATCTTTATTAACTAGAGCCAAATTATTTGCTCTTTTTAGCATTTATTATCTGTCTTTCTAATTCTTCATCAACAATATTTTTAGATAATGAAGTAATTATTAATGTTTTAATAATTTTATATCAAAGAAAACTTTAATAATTAGAATTTAAGAGAAATTCTCAATCATTATTATTTAAATAATGATTTATCATATGATCAAACTAATTAAAATCAAAGGCTATTTTAGTGATTTTTTATAATGATAAAGCAGATTTTTAGTTAAAACAGAATATTTTAAATTATTTATTATATTAAATTACACTATTTTTGATAATCTTTCATTTTTATTTCAGTTTTAAAAGTACTTCTATAAAATTAACAATAAGGAAATTTTAAAATTCTAAAAATTGTAATATATTTTTTCTCTTTCTTAAATCTTAGCAGAAATTCTTTATTAGTTTATTTTATTAGATCTTCTTAATATATTAATCTATTTCCTTCAATATTTTCTTTTTAAATAATAACTCTATTTTTATAACTACTTTTTTTATATAAAAAATAAAAAATTTTAAAATAAAATTTTTGAAAAAAATTACTAATTAAGATTATTAGATAAAATCTAAAGATTTTATAAGTCATCTAAATAGTAAAAGATAAAATTAGTAAATTATATAAAAATCTTATTAAAAAATTTGTAAATTTATGAAAAGGTAAAATTATATTAAAGCTTATAAAAAATATAAAAATATAATAAAAATTAACAAAACTAAAATTTAGATATTTAGCTAAATTTAAAATAAGTTTAGATAAGCAATTTTACTATTAATAATAGAAAAACTATTAATCAATATTCAGATTTATATAAGAATTGACTTAGTATTTATTGTAATATAAAAAATAAGATCAATTTCATTAGATTTATTCTGCTAAAGTTAATACATGATTGGTATTTGGTTATGATCAAGTCTAATTTTTAACCATTAGTTAATTTGATTGATCAATTAAAGTTAGCAACCAAAATTTAATTAATATTTAACTGCATCAGTCGCATGTGACTTCATAATATAATTATATTATAAAATCACATATGACTTAGCTTAAATTATGAAGGTAACTTCATAGTCTACTGGTGGCTTTATAGTCTATCGGTAACTTATAGTCTATTGGTAATTTCATAATATAATGGTGTTTTTATAATATAATAATAATATTATAATCTAATTCATGATCTGCTGATAACTTCATAACCTACTATTTCATACTCTAATAATGATTTCATAACCTACATATGAGTAGCTCCTTTGTGCTTATAGCATTGTTTCATCTGTTTTCTGTATAATACGATGATAACTTCATAGTCTAATAGTAACTAGTAGTGTTTTAATTTAATGGTAATATCATAATCTAATAGTGACTGCTTTCTTCTTGTTCCTAATCCGTTTATATAATAAAATCTATATTGTTGATTCTGACTTTCCAGTCTTTTTTGAATACCTAGTTCTATAATGAGGGTGCTGTTCCTTTATACTAGTTTAGATACTAGTTCTTTATTAAAATTTGTGCCTATTTGATTGCTTTTTTAGATGCTAAAATAGTGTAAAAAAAGGTGACAGGTAGCGCAGTAGATTTGCAATTAATTTTGGCTAGCATTATACTATAATTTTGGCCGATATTTAGGCATGTAATTTGAGAATCTAACTCAACGCCATGATGGTAACTTGATAGTGCTGTGGTAGTATCATTTTATCAAGAGCCTGCTCTAATATCTTTGGAGTCTGCCCATTCTGAAGCATCTTAGCCAACTTCTTCTAGTGATAATATACTTTCAAATGATACTTATTTATATGCAAATTACAAAATCTATAATTGGCTATTTTTTTTGAGTGTTCTAAGGCAGAAATAGTATTCCTAATGAGTCGAGTCGAGTTGAGTTTCGAGTCAAAATTATCCTACATACCTTTAATTTAAAGTACTTATTTATT
>CAJVPQ010001008.1:0-21228 GCA_910591825.1 Funneliformis caledonium
AGTATATAAAAGAACCATTATCTTACTGAGACAACTATTAGATTACTACGTAAACTTTAAAAGAATCACCACTCGAATACCCCGTCTAACTGTCATAATTCGCAAGAATTGCACGTTAACAGTAGATTCAAAAAACGCTAAAAAATAAAAAAACTTAATCTACTCTATTAATTATTCTCTATCATTTTAATATATATATGTTTTGTAAACTTAATGAAAAAAAATTTATAATTTCTGTTATTCAAAATGAAATAAGTTTATTTCAACTAGAATTTATTTATATTTGTAAAAAAAAGAGTTTTAAAATTTTGATATCAACATCTATAGCAATTAATACTTTATTTTGAGAAATTTTTGGTTAAAGAACTGAATACTTTAAATCAATAGCAATAGGATTATATAATAAATAAATTATAATAAAATTAATTCAAAGTGTAATATTTTTTTTAATATATGTTCAATTATAATTATTTATAATAGTAGTATTAAATATTAGTTATTCAATAAATAATAGATGTCATAGTATAGGTAATAGTTTCATATTTTCACTTCTACTAAAATTTCAAAGCTTTCCAACAAATTAAAAATAATATGTGTATACTTAAAATTTATTATAAGTTAGAAATAGTAGCTAAATATGAGAATAAAACTTCAACTGGTATATGAAAAAAATGTGATGTTAATAAAAAATTTGATGAAAGTAATTTATTTGAAGTAACAAATCTAACAATATAAGCTATTTTACAAAATTTATCAAAAAACCCTTCGTATATATAAATCAAATGAATAAAACGAACCTGAAATTCTACAGAAAGTATTTGATCAAAATATAAAATCTAGAAAAATTGAAATAAAAATATTATTAGATTGGTTTAATTTATTTATTGATTGGTTACATTAAAAAAGCACAATTATTCAAATTCCCAAAGCATTACAAAATATTTACCACCTGATTATCAAATTCAGAATAAGGAAAAATCTGAAATTGAATTTTGGAATAGAGCATCAGATCCAAGTGTTGATAAAGAAACTTTGTTGAATCTATATAATGCAGGATTAATTAATTTAGAAAATTCTCCAATAATTATAGACAAAAGTGCAAATTTTTAGGAAAGCTTTAGATATGCTCTAAAAAATAATAAATATAGTTCAGATAAAAGGATTAGAATTTTGTTAATAATTGCTAAAAAATTTCGTTATAAAGATTTTTGAAAAAACTTTAGGTAATTATATTAGCATAAAAATTTATTATTATAAACTATTTACTTATTAAATTAACATATAGGTAGGCTTAATTAGCATCAATTTAGCTTGTAAATATACTAGAATTAATAGTCTAGATGCATTAATCATTATAAAACCCAAATAAAAAATTTATCATATGTTTGAAATTAAAGAGAAAGAATTTGAGCTATTTTTTTAAGATAAAAGTAATTTAACTATGAGTTTATATAGAGTAAATACTAAGACTATTCTATTAATATTATATTTACAAAATTAAAAAATATATTATAGATTAAATTTGAAGAAACATACTTAAATAAAATGAAAAAATTTCTCATTTATGATACAATTTGCCAATTGTAATCATAATATTGAGAAGATTTAGGTGGTTTATATTCAATATATAATAAATATAAATTTAAAATCTTTCAGAATTTAATAGTAATTGTATAAAGTACTTTAATAATAAGAAAATATTAGATAGTGTTATGAATCGTATTGAAAAACTAAGAATTCACATGAAAAGAAATTTTGAAAGTAAATTAGTAATCAATCAGAATGGTATAATATTACATAAAAATTGTATAAATTACTATTATTATATGCATTTAGAGAATGCAAATAATTTCATACCTTACGCTATACTAGTTGTGATGAATTTTTTGTGTTTTTTGATTTTTTAAGTTCATATATTCCTTTTGAACAAAAAGTTCAACTTGATCAAATAAAAGAAGGACTTAAATATTATTTGTTTTATCAAGTCTAAAAAGTTTTTAAATATATAATTCAAATCATCTTTAGCATAATTTGACAAGGATGGTATAATCATTGTAACAGATTATAAATGAAAATATTACCAAAATTAGTATGTTAAACTAAAAATAATTTTTCAGTAAAAGAGGATAGATCTTTTATACCATTCTAGTATTTATAAAAAAAGAAAATAAAATAAAGTTAGATATATATACATATGATTATTAGTCAATAAACATAAAATAAAATACCTGGTTTACTATATCATCTTTTGAAGTTATTTTTAGATCAATGAAAAAAGTATCAAAATGGATATGTATAATTTCTGATAATAGATTCATTATCATAATTCTAAACTAATATTAATTGTTGCATATTAGTATGATTAGTATTAAATAGAGGTTTATAATTGGCTATTTTTAGAAACTGGTGAAGTTAAAACAATAATAGATTTGTATTATGCTTCAGTAAGTTTTCAATTATTGTTATAATTATTATAATAAAAATATTTTTATTTACTATATATTTTATTCTAGATTTCACATATAATAAAATAGTATATTTGAATTAAATATAATATCAAAATATAATGAAGGCAGAAAAAAATCTTGCAGACACATATTTTATAAATATTAAATTAAATAGAACTAAAATTCTAAACAAACAAATAAAAATACAAAAAAAAGAAATCTAAAATCAAGATATTTTTAGGAATCTCTAAATACTTTTATTAGAAATAGCTTGTTAAGAGACTATTAGCAACTTATATTCAAGCTCACCTTCTTTCACATATTAGCTTTTGGAATTAATTTTCTTTAGCTATGATTTCTGATTTATGCAATAGTTCTATTATATAGTTACAATCTACCATATTAATATATACTAAAGCATCTTTAAATTGGATAATGCCTATGCCTCAACTAAATAGTATTACAGTTCCTGATAAAAAGAATGGCAATGTAATCTTTTACTATATAATTAACATTTTTTGTAAGAATTTGTATAAATAATTACATAGTATTTTATATGTATTACTAGTCTGAATGCTATGTGTATTGTTTGAAATCTGCAATGTATATTTTAATATGAAAAAATTTTTGTGATTATAAAACAAGGTCAAATTTGAATATTTGATCATTAAAATTAAGATTACAAAACATTTTACTATGTTAACAAGCTTTACCCATTAATAAAAAAATGTTCAGCTAAATGTTTTACAATAGAAAAAATATATTTTAACTAAAGAAGTAGAAAATAGAAAGCATGAAATTAAATTAATAAGAAGAAAGGCTAACTTTCTAATTTTTTAGTATTTTAACTTGTATTTAAATCCAGATTGATAGAAAAGGAGAATACTTTTTATATTTTAATTTTTTGAATATATTTAGCTAAAAAACCCATTTTTTTTTGATATGCTTTTATAATACCTTTGTAATATTTTTGTAATATTAATATTATTTTGTAAAGCTTGAATTTATTTTTATATATATTATAATCATTTATGAGTACTATGACACAATGAATATTAAGAATATTGCAAATTATATATTTAAAATAATTTAAATAATAAATTGTAATAATTTTGCAATAATTACATTATTAATAATAAAATTGAATTAAAATAATAAATTGAAACAATATTTACAATGGTTACATTTTTGAATTATTACATTTTGCATAATTACTAAAGCATATCACAGCAAAACTAACTATACTATGAAATTGAATTTACAAGGTTATATAACTACAAATATCTATATCTTGTGCTAATATCATTTCACTCTCAGAAACAATATATATATCAACTGTAATATAATTAAGAGATATAAATCAACCAGCATTGCATTTTTCCATCCTGCTCATTAGACCTTCATAACATTATTGTAAATCACATGGTCAACATTTTTACATACAAAGAAACAGATCATGTTTAATGTAACTTCAACAATATATACTTTAGAAAATTCCAAGATGATTTTTTTTTAAGCAAATGATCCCTTTTAACTTGCTTTAATTGTGACTCAAAAATATTGGTAATATCATTTGTATTTATGAAATTTTGAAGGTGAGATGAATTTAAAAGATTATCCAATGATACACTATATAATTATATAATTACAGTTAATAATATGTATTCAAAAAAAAATTGAAAGAATATAATAAAGTAATATTTACCTATAACTATCTAAGAAATCAAGTATAATTTAGATACATCTATCATACAATCGTATCTTTCATGTTGAGAACTATTTGCAACCTTTCTTCTTCATATCACTAGCATTAATATCAGCAATTCTAAGATGTCTTACACATTCCTTAGCTAATGCTAAGATCAGTTTTGATGTTAGCTTATGAATATGGAGAAAAAGAATCTTTGATTAATTAATGAATAAGGATGCAAGTCGAGTTTTAAAGAATATATAATTGAAGAAATATTTTATTAATTGTAATATTATTTTCATATTCAGCAAATAAAGTACTTTAATATTTGAAACACTTACATTATTTGAAGATGTATTATTATGGATTTGATTAGTAGATGTATTATTATTTATAATAGCTGAAGTAGTTGTATTGTCAGAAGCTATAATAGATTACAGATGCATATATAATATATATTCTGTATTTAGTAAAAGTGTGCCTGATTTCATCACTTAAACAAATGCAATAAACATTGGTGCTAAATTATTAAAATTAATGCAATCAATAGATGTTGTAAATGTCGTATTTTGTTCATCCATAAAAAAGACTGATCGTAATGCAGTGTGTACTATAGATACCATATTTTGTTCATCTATAGAAGAGACTGATCGTGATATATTATATGCTGTAAATGCTGTGTTTTGTTCATCTGTAGAAGAGACTAATTGTGTTGTAATATTATTGATGTTATCAATCAATTTCAATTTATAAATATTGGCAAATAATAGCTTTATTTGAGATATAGAGGTTTTACATAAAAGTAATTCCTGATCATGTTCTTTAGTGGATTCTATAAAGTTTTGTTATATTAATTTATATTATTATTTGCAAAACCCACATAAACTAATGTTATTATACTTTTTCTATCATTTAGCTTTACATATTTATTTAGCAAGATCAAAGAATCAAAAGAACCCATATTTTAAATATCATTATTAAGATTGTCAAGTTCACATAGATCCTTTTTTTGCTATAAATTATCACTATTCATTAATTCTCTTATTATATAGGTTGTTGAATTATTCTCACTATTACAATATACCTGTTCTTTTTTCTGAGCTTATGATTTTTGGCTTAAACACTTCTTTCAAATTGATATCTTTGATAGTTGTATCTTCTAAATCAGCATCTTTAATGATTATACTAAATTTTGAAACTATTGTAGACATAGTTGAAGAGTTTTCACCAGTTTTAGAATCAAGTTTAGATCTAGTAACCCTCATTTTAGGATGTTTTGAGATGGATTTTTTTTATAAGATATATTAGAAGAAAAAAAAAATAAGAAAAAAAATAAAGTTAAAAAATATATTATATATATATATATTTTTTATCACATGTAATTATGTAATATAGCATCAATTCTTAGTAGATCATCCTATAATGCACAAGCTAATTTTATAAGCTCAATTTAGTCAAACTGAATTTAAGCTCAATTTAGGGATGATAATCAATGCCAAATATAGCCAACAATATTAAGAAAAAAAATAAGTTTGCTAAACTTCTTTCTCAAATTTTTAAATTTTCTTCTTAATATGAATCTAAAGTAGATCAGAGCCGATTACAAACAATAACAAGAATCTGATTGTAAACTTAAACACACTTGTATAAAAAGTTCTATAAATCTAAAACTCAATAGTATTGTTTTAGGTGATAACCTCTTCTTTTACAAATACCAAAATCAATATTATGAACCATATATTTAAAGAAAGAGAGCTTCGTTATCACAGATACACCTAAATGATGATTTCTCTTCAAATGATTTTTCTCCAAATGAATATGATGACTTCTCTCCAAACAACCTCTCTCTAAATGATAACTTCTCTCAAAATAACTTCTATTCAAATGATTTCTCTTTAAATGATTATCAATTCTTCATAAATAATAAATCATACAATGACAGTTTTAGTGATAACTAAGATACTGATGAAGAGTCTATTAGAAGAGAGTATGATGGCAATAAGAAATATAATCATTACACTAGAAATACCAAATCATATTTTCTAAATCTTACTACATTTCTAATATTTTTATGGATTACAAAATATCAAATAGGCTTTAAAGCATATAAAGACTTTGCAAATATTGTCAAACATTCTGAGTTCAATTCAGATGATGTTCTATATTCACTTGCAATTATTAAAAAGTATTGTGATGGCTTACTACTTCTTCTATTTAAAGGTTACAAAGTCACCCTCAACAATCGCAATACACCTTTTACTTCTAAACCTACCTGTAATGCTTTAAATTTTTCTTTAAAAGATATTCTTTATCGTATATTAATAAATTTATTATTACATAAGAATATGTACTTTAATTCAGATATGTACTATAAGAATAAACATGAATTATATATAGTATAGAGATCTCTATTACAAATTCCCATTATTCAGTAGTGTATGCATAAAACTAAATGAAGGTAAATATAATATTGTTTTTTTAATTTAAAATCTATATATTATTATACTAATTTATTTATTAATCATATCGTTAATATGAAAATAGTAATATATAGTCTTAGTAATTTTATCACATATTACGATATAAGCCAACAAACATGTTATAAGCAAATTATATTGATCTTATGCGTTGATAAATCTTCAGATAGATGTATTAAGATTGAACATATTCTTGAATTTAATTCATTATTTCTATGCTTAAATCTTAACAAAGAAGAATTACTTCTCATAAAGGATATCTGTGAATGACTGATGAAACGCTTGTCATAAATCTTGCAAAGATTAAGTTTAAAGTTGATATTTGGTTAATTGATGTTAACAAGCCTAATAACTATCAATATGTTATATCTGAAATTGTGTATTATGTAAATACGCGGTAGATCATGAGATCAATTGATTTATAATACCTTCATCCTATTGAATATATTATAATTCAGAATTATCTGCATAATTTACCGATATTTCAAATTTTTTCTTAATATTTATATTGACAAATTTAGTTTATTTTGTACTGCATATTATGCCATCAGTGCCCTCTACTTACAAATCAGTAATATGAAACAAATGCTTCATCAAAAGCTTAAAATTACTTTTTTCTTAGTTTATCCTATTCGCAGTAACGAGTAATGAAATACTTCAACCATTTATTAATGATATTTAGGATCTCAAACGTGAATACGAATTAAAAATTAGTAATCAAACTGTATGGGTTACTAGTGGATTAGGTGTCATTACTAGTGACTTACCAGAAGATAATGAACAGGCGGGAGTAAAGAATCACAATGCACATTATAGATGTCGTAACTGTATAATTCATCATAGCGAATTGGATAACATTAGTTTTGTTATTGTGAGACATAGTCATTACTATCACAAAACTATATTACAATTTTCTACTATAAGGAGCATTCAGACTCAAGCACAACGTGATTCACTTGCTATACAATATAATATACGAGAAAAACCCCCTTGTCTTTAATAATATTATGCGTAATCATCATCTTCAATATTCGCACGATGCTTTTCATTGCATAGGTAGTTTTATCAAAGAAATACTTCAATCAACATTTGAAATCTTATTCTCAAAAGAAGAGACTGAATTTTTAAAAGTTTGGTACAATTTTGAATTTCCTCCATATTAGTTTTGACAAAAAATCCAATTACTCATTTAAGTTCATATTTTTTTTCTGATTATCTTCGTCTAAGTATGATTATGTTATTTCTCATTAATTGGATATTACATATCATAATGCTAAATAAAACATTTGTTGAATATATAATTGAGACATGCATAATAACGAAAAGTCAGGTTCTGGATAAATTGTTAGGTTTATAAGTTTATTTCTCTCAAATAGTGTCTCTGACATTTCACAAAGAATTTTCTAATATTAATTATAACAAAGTATAATATTATGGTCCAGACTAGTTACAAAGATAATCAAAAATTTAATATTAATAGTTTGGTTAGTATGTTTTAGACTTTTTTCAGGTTTTTCTTAATATTAGTCAATTTCTAAATTTTATATATTATGTCATTTTATTATACATGCACAGAATTTTGCGACTTTAGTGAATATTTCAGTTGCTATAAAGGAAATAGTGCATAGACTTTTCAAGGTTATTATCCCTCATTCAAATAAAAAAAATATAGAACTGGATTTTATGCACTATGATAATTGTTTGCAAGCATTACAGTTTCTAATAGACAGTGGTATTGACGAAAGATATAATAAGATAAAATACTTTAATTTTAGCATATTGTCAAAGGATTAATGTGTATGTATATTGCTTGATTCATGGTACATTTTGCCATCAATAATAAATTCAAAACAGAAAGAGATATATAATATAATCTGTATAGATGAAAATTTTATCAATATAAGAGTCTGAAAAGTATATAATAAGAATAACCTACAAACTGCTGGCTTTGAGAAAGTTCTTAATGATGATTTATTTGCTGAACTTAGACACACATATAAAGAAGAACTTGGTTGTATTAAACATCTTACATTACAAACCATAAAATATTTTAATAGTATTAGCTATACTATAGTTGATAATGATGATTGAGTAGATGTGAACCTTCGTATTGGTGATACTGTGAATGTTTTAGAAGATATATCAAATAATATATTGAATAATCTAAAGACAGTATTTTCATATGCACAAATTCAGGCAATTTTTATTTATACAAAAAATCATTTATATATTTCTTTTTTATTACTAAATTGGTTTGTTTCATTAGAATGTTATGATTTAAAATTAGAATGTTCACAATATAGACTTTAAAGATTAATAGATCAAACTTGACATCGAATTTATATAGTTAGATAGGTAGATCATCAACCAAATGTGCATTTTGTACATTAATGTTAAAAAACAGGTTGTCATAATGGAAAATATGATAAAATGAATTTGTATTATGTACATAATTTTATTATACAACTGTATAATATATATGTAATAAAAAAATAATTACAATTATATTATAAATCAATTACAAAACTACTAAAAATCAACTATAAAACTATTATAAAACTATTATAAATTTATTATAAAACTATTTCAATTTTTTGAGATGAAATTATAAGTCTAAATAATTTTAATGATTAATGATATATATTAAAAATGTATCAAAAATATATTAAAAGTATATCAAAAGTGTATCAAAAGTATAATAAAAAATTAAGATTTTTAGCTAAGTATAATTTCTTAATCAAAAGCATTTGAGAATAAAAAAAATTTTGAAAGTTATTTATTAAAAACTTTTATTATTCAAAAAAAACTTTCTGCCATTTTTTTTGCCAGGAACTGTAGTTCTTATTATTTGCTAGTTTTGTAAATAATGAGTAATTTTTTCACTATAAAAGATAATACAAGTCAGTTAAATAATATTAAAAACAATTCTCGTAAATATTGATAAATATATTTTTTAAATAAAATTATTACTCTACTAATATAATTTTTTTAATTATTACAAATAAAAATCTAAATTAACAACATAAGTAAGTATTGAATATTAGTGTCTAGTATTTGCTTTTAGCAATAATAACTAATGTTTTTTTAATAAGCTCAATTGTGATAAATAAAAACTTTTAGTTGTCAAAGGATAGGTGCTAAACCTTTGAAAGAAAAGGAACTGGAAAAAGAATGATCAAAAAGTGAAAGTTTATTTTTTGAATAGAAATATAAATGCATAAAACAATCTCAATACACAAGAAATATATAATAAATTGTTAAAATATGTAGAATCAGAAGAAATATAAGTATAAGATATACCAAAAACTTTTACAATTCAGGATTGGATTAGTAGGTATGTGATAGCATTAAAAGACTAAATATAAAGACTACATTTCAAATAAAAAATAATTATACCTAAATTCATCTGTTTTACAATAAAAAAAGTCATATTATTTTGTTAATTTGAGAAAAAATATTGTATATTTTTAGTTTTGTAAAGAAAAACATTATAAAATTTATAATAAAGCTTGTAAAATAAATATATAATATATTAAAATATAAGGTTGAATGAAAATTGCTCATAAGGTAAATTTGTTAAATAATATAATTACGATAAATTTTTTTATAACTTATTTATATGCTTTATCTCTAATTAGTAAAATTATTGTTATGTTTATACATTGATCATGTGTGTCAAAATTAGAATTAAAGAATGCCTAATATGTAGTATTTATATAAGTATCTGCATTAAAATTTACTAATAAATTTTATACTATTAAGTTATAGATTGACAATTAAATCTTATATTAAAATTTTTTAGTAAAATTAAATCAAATTTAATATTTTTTACTTTACTTATCTATTAATTTTTATCTAATACCGTATTTTATCGAAATTAAGCACCCCTCAAAAATAAGCACCCCCTTGTTTTGTGTAATTTTATGCAAAAATCGAAAATAAGCACCATTGAAAATAAGCACCTTATACTTTATTAATCTTTATTAAAACATGAATTACAAAATATAGTAAAAAAATAATTTCTAATCATCATTCATATTAACAATTTCAAATTCCTCCTCCTCTTTTTCATTTTCAATTTCTTTAAGAAATTCATCTATTTCTTCATAAATAGCATCATCTTCAGATCTATCTAAAGCATTAGATATACCATATTTTTTAAAGGAACGAATAATGATATTATTAGAAATATTTTTCCATACGCGTTTTACCCATCCACAAACATCACTTATCTTTGCACATTGAAGATTTCCTGCTTCTGTATATCCAGCATCACTATTAGACATCCAAAAATGTCATTCTTTGTGAAGATCTTTACAGAAACTTGGTTTTCTTAATACGCAGTAACTGCAAAGTGACTATATAGTAAATATATAGTTACTATCTTACTTAGTAGTAACTTAATCGTAGCCTAATAGGTACTATGCAGTTACTGTATAGTAAGGAAACAAATTTCTGTAAAAATTATTCTTAAATGGTTTATTAATAGCAACATCAAGTGGTTGACATTTGCTAGTTAAACCACCAGGAATTACTACCAAATCAATATTGCTTTTATTAAATTTTTCTTTGATTTATTCTTCTAAATGTTCTCTAAAAATCATAAACCATCATAGCTGGAAATTTGGATTGGCTATTTGAACTTCTCATATGATTAAGATAATCAATGTAATGTTTTATCAAGTTAGCATTCATCCATCTACTCTCTTGAAACTATACAATTATACCAGAAGGAGCCTTTTCTCCACGCGGCATTTGCTTTCCCTTAAAAATACAAATTGGTGGTAATTTGATTCCATCTGTAATAAAAAAAAAATTAAAAAATTGAAAATTATATTAAATCATTAAATTATAAGAATTTTACCTACAGCATATGTCAAAATAACAGTGAACTGGTTGTTTTTATTGTCTGTTCTACAGATATGAACAGTTTTTCTCCTTTTGTATTAATGGTAAAATTTCCAGCTATGTCAAACCAGACTGGTGTTTCATCCATATTAAATATATTACATAATTCAAAAGATTTTCAGATTCTAAGACGAATAACAAATTAGTAAAATTCTTCCAATCTTTCTTCAATTATTCAAGAAGTTTTTGTGATATTTTAGTACGTTGATGCCTAGATAAATTATATCTCTTCATAAATGCATTTAACCAACCTGTAGTTGCTTTAAACTCTGTTGTTAAATCACTATAAAGAACTATCATTTCTGCTCTTTCCAAAATTTCAAATATCGAAATTCTTAAAGTTACAAATGTTACAGCCAATCCCTTTTTTCTTTGCTCTAAAACCCAATTATATAATTCCTCTTCAGCTTCAGGATAGAAAGCCTTTCAGCCAAAATCCACTCGCATACTTTATCTTTTATTTTACTTGTCTAAGTTTTGCTTGCCTTAATCCAGCACTCAACTATAGTTTAATCAAGTTTAAAATGTCTGCCTACTGCATTTCTTCTATGTTGAATAGCATAAGTAACAATAGTTTTTTTTTGCTCAATAGAATATGAAGTACGTTGACATTTAATAATTTTTGACATTTTTTAAAAAAAGGTTTTCAGAAAGGTTATATGAAATTTGAAGTTCACGTTAACGCGTAATTGAAAAAAACCTCCCTTAATTAAAACCCGATCATGTATATGGCTTAGCTAAGAAAAAAAATAGTCAAAAAATTTTTTTTCATTTTTTGGCATTATTATCTGGTTATAAGTATTATGTAAGAGGAGAAAGAAGAAAAATTTAAAGAAAGAAGAAAGTAAAAGGATTTTTTTTATGATAATAAAAAAATTAGAAAGACAATTCAACAAATATTCCAAGATTTCAAATAATGAATTGATGAACATCTCAAAAATTTTAAATCTAAAGAAAAGTTCAACATGTCATTGAAAACGTAAAACTTGGCAATAAAATCAATATAAAATTAGTGTTAAACACTTTTTTGCTCTCTGGTAAAAGATTAGACTATTTTTCAGAAGTTCCTTCAGTAATAAAATCGTTGAAGAAAAAAAATTTTTTTATTTCAAAAATATCAGGATCTGCATCCCAACGTTAATTTTTACCACATTTAAAAAAAGTATCAAAATTAAATACCACCCCAAACTTTTCGCCCAAAATTATTGCAAAAAGGGAATGCTTAATTTCGATAAAATACGATATATTATAATTTTTTTGTTTTTTATATTAATTAAGATTTTTTTTAATATAATTTTAATATAATATCTATATTTTTTTTAATTTAAAAATATTTTAAATTAAAAAGTTGAAGTTAAATCTGAAATTGAATCTTAAATTAGAACTGAAATTAAATTTGAAGCTGAAATTAAATTTATTAGAATTAAAACTAAAAATTATAATTATTTTTAATTATTTTAACATTTTTTTTTTTATAGTTTCAATATTTGAATACTAAGAATCTATTAATAATTATATATATTCTATTAGATTACCTCTGATATTAATCATAAACCTTTAAAATTATAATTAGATTTAAGTTTTAACCAGAACTCATTTGATTAATACTGGTCTGAGAATAATCATTAAATTATAGATTTCCAAAACTTACATTCTAAAATTTTTAGACCTCTAAATTACTACTAAATTTAAATAGAGAGATTACTTTCAGCTATAGGAATTATTACTTTCTTATTCTTATTAACATTAATCAGCATCATTATATTCTCTACTTATTATCAGAATATTCTAATACATAATCAGAAAGATTTAGATAAAACAATTTTATAAAGTTTATACTTTTAGAATTACCATCCTATAAAACTAATATTTTGACTTTGTATAATATGAAGGTATTTCTAAAGTTTTTCCTAGTAAAACTTGGTGGAATTAAGAGATCCTAGAGATTATAATATATATTAGGATAGAATAGCAATAGAAAAATGTCTTGATAAAATTTCATGACAAATGAACATGTCTTTTATGTAGTATAATATGATATATTATAATTATATATAGATTTACTATATAAATAATTTATGTAACTAATGATTATTTAAGAAACTCCATTATGCTGTTTGAAGGTCAGAATTATTTTTATTTTCTATTTAGAATTTAAGATGATCTCTGATCACGAGACGAGAACTAATCAAATTGAATTTATAATCAGCCTGTTAATTTTGCTCAGGCTAAGTTACGATGATCATTTGATAGTGATCTTACTTGATATTGAGATGTAAGTTATGTTACTACTGTGCAATCTTGTAATATAAAGGCTAGTATATTTATAACAGAGGTCATTAGGCAGTGACTCTTTAGTTTCTGTTTGTATCTGTTTTTTATTATGTAAAAATAAAAGTTTTTATTTTCAAGTAGTAAGATGGTGATGTTATCTTTTATCGTTTGAAGTATATAAGTCTCATAATCATAAAAATTAATCAAAAAGTATTCTAACAATCTTCATAAAAACATCAGTCATAATCGCAAAATAAGCCTAAATAAAAAAAAAGATATTATTAAGAGTTTTATTAAAAAAAAATCCAAATATTGCAGATGATTAATAAAATAAAAGAAAAACTTACTTTTTTCAAACCTAGTGAGAAATGGTCTGAATTTATTCTATAGAAAAATTTCTCTTGATACTTTATATGATGAATATGCGAAAATTTTGTAGGTAGGATAAAAAATTAATAAACATGTAAATAGACAAAAAAATTTCTTTGCAAAAAGTATCAAAGACTTATCTGTATAATAAAATAAACAGTTATAAATGAAAAAGCTAAAGAGTCATCGCCAAAGTGGTAGACGTAAATATACTAGCCTTTTTATACTCAAGAATCTATGAAAGATAAGACAAACAAGATCGCTGTCAAAGTAGCAGTCGCAAATTTTTTGTCATTTTTTACTTTTCAAGTTACCTGATGTCAAAGTGACAGTCGCTTCTATCAAAAGTTTATCCCCAGCAGGGATGATGATTTTCTGCGGTGATTTAGATGCATCACCAGTTATACTATTAAATTTTTTACCCCACATGATCTTACATTTCTTGAATCTATAATAGTTTACGCTGATAATTACTATAATAGTAAGGCGTGATGTTTATTTGTTGTTCATATTATGTGAAATAGCATTTTGATTTTATTATAATTTCAGAGAACTAGTTTTTTTTAGGTTAGTGTTGGCATATTTGTCACTACCTTATTTGTTACCTAATCAGCGTAATCTGTCATAGATTTATGATTTTATTTAATTTATCATCCTATGTCATACCTTACGTTTGTCGCGGTCACATTTTTCTTTCCTATCAATTCTATAATATATAAAATTCTGTTGTAGTTAACAAATCCCAACTGATCCCTGGTCATATTATGTTAAAAATTATATAGAAAATTTGGCAATTCATCCATATTTTAAAGCAGTGATGAGTTTTGGATACATTTTTAGATTTTTAATAGTTTTAGACAAGGTTTTAGACATAAAAAAAAGTGTCCAAAACCTATTCAAAATTGTTTAAAATTGTCCAATTGTCTAATACTGCTTTAAAGCTATATAAGCAAGATTTTGAACCTTCGAATATTATATTAATTAGATTTGTAATAATAATGTTGAGCTTCCTATTTAGACCACATGCGTAGCTCAATTTTACGAGTCTATATATATCATCAATAAAACTAAATATGCATCTCTTAGCGTTCGAACATATGTGAAAAATATTATGAAAACTATGGTTGTAAGTACTAATAACTATTTGTTTGACTTATTTGTAAAAGGCTCATGAAATTATAAATTAGAAAGAGAGAAGAATCAGCATATAATAGAAAACTTTGAGAATATATATTTAGCATTATTAAAGAAACATCAGGAAAAGAATTTTAACAAAGTTTGTGATCGTTACCATTTATTGATAATTAAATGAAAAACTTATACATATAGTTGAAATTTAATGTTGTTAATCCCAAAAGATAAGCAAACCAAAAAATTTTTCATGAGTAGAAAAAAAGAAGAGTAGACAATAGTGATAATGAGGATGCAATGAAAGAATTTGTTCTCTTTGATGAATTAAAAGAGGACAATTTTATTAGTCTAGAGTGAAGCAAAAAATTTTCATATATTAGCTACATATTATACGAGATATTTCGTTATCCACCTATTCAATAATTAAGTCGATGCTGATTGGCTTTTGCAATATTTTTTTTAATTAAGATTATTCTGAACTTAACAATAGTTTCTGAAACCATTCTCTAGTTGATTCTATAGATGATTCTGAATTGAATTTAAGAAATAGTGTTGCCAATTTCAGAAACGATCCCTGATGTAGTTTTTTAATACAGTCAAAACTTGGTAATTACATTCTCATCATGCTGATTTCAACTATACTTAATAGACTTTAAATCAAATACTTTTACAAAGTATCTCTGAGAAATTCAATAAATATCAGAAAAATATTTCTAAGACACGTCGATTAATAACACAAGCTTCGTTATTGTGATTTCAATATAATAAAATTACTTGTTCTTAATTATGCTTGTTATTTAATAGATTGGATTATTGAGGCATCTTTAATTTAACATAGCAGAATTTCTATGAATGCACAGAGTTCTCCAAAATGAAATTATTAAAGTCATATAAGATTTTGCTAATTACATTCATTGGTCTCTACAATTAACTCCAGAATATCTTCAGCAATATTTTGATTCTAATTGTGATTCACTAAACTTAAAAATAATATAATGATTGAAAAAATACATACGAATATACAATTTATGTAAGGTTTTACTTATCAGTATCTAGTATTTAGCGATCGCTCTGATATCTAATGAGTCTTTTCTATTATCAGATTCTATAATGTGTCTAAAAAGGAACTAAGGCAAAAGATTAACATAGATTTATTATCATATATTCTTTATTCAATACTTTCATGGATCTTTTCATTAGTAAAAGATATTGGTATATCATTGTAAATTGATTACAGCAAAATACATAATACTAAAAAATTTGTCTATGTGCATGTAGGGAAGAGACTCAGACATTTGGTTCGAAGTTATGAGAAATGAAAAAGCAAATCCTTTAGTCAAAGCTCATATTAGACGAAAAGTTGATATGAAAGACATCCTGATAAGAACATTCAATAAATTTGAAGTCTTGTACAGAAAGGTTACGAATAGGTTAAGTTCACTTGGAGTATCATTTGCATCACAGAAAAAGAAATATTTAGACAAAGTCAAACTTGCAGTATTAATACGAGACTCGTTAAATAGTATTTTAAAATAATGGAAATATTTAAATGACAAGCAGAGAAAAAAGCTAATTGTATATAGCTGGATGCTTGCAGGTGGACAGATATTTAATGTAGACCATTTGTCTGAATTTTGCTATATGACTGATTTATCTCATTCAATATAGGATTTGACTTATCTCTATTTTGGACTCTGTGTTGGCCACCTTTATAAGACCAGTTACTGGAATTATAAGTCTAATGGTCCAGTTTTATATTTCCAGTTAGTCCAATTTGGTCCAGTTGGCCAACACTGACTGGGATGTATCACTTTGGATTGATAGAAAATTGTCATCTTCCATCAAATAATGAAAATTGTGCCTTATTTGAAGGTGCCTTTTGCTTCTTGAAAGAATTGGAGATATGTATATCTTGCTTTTGTCCTACAATTATAATTATTAACTACTCAATTGCAGAGGAAATTAATTGAAACGGAAATGCTCATCTGGGAATTACATGTCGCAAACACGCGTGGAAAATGTAGACAAGTAACTACTGAGAATAGCCCAACCCTAAACCTTAATAGAACTCCTAATTGATTTATTCAACCGGCAGACTCATTCATCTCTTTTCGGGTTTTATCTCTGTGCTTTTTACCTTTGCAATTGACTTTGATTTTTAGTGATTTTTAGTCATGACATTATTAATATGACTGTAAAAAACCTTGAGCTTTTCAGATAGCAGATACATAGTATATAGTGAATTATTCTTTGACGTATAGAAAACTAGGCTAACTGGAACTGTTGTGTGTCCGGAGTTAAGGAACTTTAAAATATAATTATTAATTAATGCATTAAGAAAGCCGGACAGACGGACATTTCGATCCTATTGACTTGTACTGAAAGTCCTCCGGATAATAAATTATTTAATGAATTTTGGAGAAATAATAAAGTAAGAGTCTAAGAATATACTTACATCGCACAAAGTTAATGCGCTTTATTTTTCTGTGTTGCATAAAATCAAATACGGTCAGTCGTACGACCGAAAAATTAGAACCATAACTAGCGCGTTTTTTCATTTAGTATATCATTTGAGCTTATTCCGACTCATCAAACTTTTAAAGTTTGTTTTATGAGTTTGGGTATAAAAAGGTGAGTTTTCATTTTACTTTTACAAGCCTACTGTTCCTTCATTTCTCTTGCTTTCATTTTACTTTTACTTAAAAACCTTTCTTTCTTTGTTTCTGATTATGACTGAACCAGCTTCTCTTACAATTAATCCTCGGTTGTTTGGCTTCACACTCATCGCACTTACTGCGCTCGCTGTTCTTAAAGCAGGTAAAGTAAACTAACTTTTTGATATCTTTTATTTCATCTGTCATATTTAATAATATCAGTACACTGTTTGTGACTTTTCCAATTTAGGTGAACGTAAAGGTAAGCCTTAAACTAACTTTTTGATATCTTTTATTTCATCTGTCATATTTAATAATATCATACACTTTTGTGACTTTTTCTAATTTAGATGAACGTAAAGGTAAGCTCTATGTCGTAATAATTAGTCTACATTAAAGTGACACACCTATTCTTTATACGTCCGCGTTTTTTGTTCCAAAATTATACTGTACCTTCATTTTCTTGTAATGTTAGGAAATACGAAGACTTTTTATGTTCAAATATACAATAATGAAGGCGAACCATTACTGGGAAAGTTTGGGACATATACAATGGATAATCACGATGAATTTTTTAACTTTTTGAGGAGGAACGAAGCAAATGGATTAGAACTAATCGATGATATCAGCGACAATCCAAATATTATTACATCCTTAGAACGTGTAATTCCTAACCGTTACTATGAAATAAATGCAATGCATCTCACTGCAATCAAAAAGGGAGTTTTCTGGACAAAAGTTGAAGACACGGTAATCGAGAACGAAACTCTATTAAAGAGCTTTCTTGCGAATAAATTTAATTCATCTGTAGAAATATTTCCTCGAATAATGTATAAAAATAAACAGACAATTATGGAATGGGACGGAGTTCTTACTTGCAAAAACATGACATTCTTACTTGAGTGTAAACACAAGATGACGGAAGTAAGTATAAAAGAATTATTATACTTTTATGAATTTATCAACAGTCTGGCTTACTGATAAATCTGAATTTCCTAGGACCATATAAAGAAGATTGTTGATCGATTAAATGAATTTCCAGAAAAAATTAAAGAAACTGATACTTTAGAATTCAAGAAACTGATAGGAAATAAACTTATTGGTGTTGCATGTAGTTCTTTTTTTCCTGAGGAATTAAGAAATAAATCAATTAATGAATTTGGATTGGCAGTCGTTTACCCTAGTGGTGATCGTTACAAGGTGGAGATTTCTGGAAATTTGGTATGTTGAAAATGCTTAACAATTAGTATAAGTTATATTTGTATGTTCATTATTAACGTTTAACAATTCCCTTTTTATTTATTTATTTAAATATTAGTCAAATCACTGAAACTGATGAATCTCTTCTTTTACATAAGGATTTCGTGGAGTAACAAAACTGATTCAAATATTTTAAAAGATGATGATCTTAGGAAAATAAAAATATAATAATATAATATTGCTTTGCGAGTATATATATCATTGTCTATTTTTTCTTGAAAAAATTTATCTATTATTTTTCGTATGTTGAGTGTGGATAAGATTCAGTTTTAAATGTGACACTGTCTGTTAATTGACTTCCTTCAAAAAATGTGGCGTGTGGCGTATCTATCACGAGATAAACAAAACATGATTGGTATATGCTGACATTAGTACCGGGTACTATTCAAGCAAACCCAAGCTTAATTTTGAATAGTACCTGGGGGTACTACTTTTGGAGAAAGGTACTATATACACAAAGGGAATACAATAAATGGAGGATATTAATCATAATCATTAATCATCTTTTTTTACTTTTGAATTTTTGATTTTTGATTTTTAACATTTTCTTGAAAATATGAATAACATTTCACAAATAATGTAATCAGAGTTTTATTTATTTTAACTCATCTTTTTTTTTGACTTTAAACTTTTTTGGTTTTTTTTATCCTTATAACCATAACAATAAATTTGTCATTTTTTTACTACTTTATTATAAAGTAATATGGGTTTACAACAAATAAAATACCAATTGTGTAAGAATATTAGAAAAGGTATAAAGAGTATAGAATGTAAAAGAAAACTTGCTGTCGTTATATATCATAAAAAGAAACATAGTAAAAATGAAATAGCAACTAAATTTAATATTGAAACTAAACAAGTTCGTGACTAAATATCTAAAAAAAAATAATTTATGAAGATATGATCTAGTTTAAAATGTTTAAATAAAGGTAATCCTCTAAAATATCCTGCTTTAATCCTATAAAAAATTGTATACTTAAATGATATCTAAATATATATACTGATCATATTACAAATAAAATCAATATATATACTTATTATTTATTTTTTTAACTTGTATATACTTATATCAGATTAATGATTTTTAAAATGCTTTATTATAGGAGTATTAATAAATTGTAATATATTAATCACATATATAAATTATGTAAGATTTACAAACTAATTTAAATATAAAATTACTTTTAGTTAGCAAAACTAATGTTAGGATGAGAAAATGAAAAATATTTAATAGTATATTAGTAAGGTTATTTGTTTAAATCTATAGATTTAGATAATTAATAAAATTAAATATAATTTAAACATTTTACTAAAAAGTTTCAAAAATATAAAATTGTGAAATATTTTGCAAGTTTTATAATTTTATATAATAATTAATTGAGTTTACTATTTATAAGTTTCGCAAAAATTTATATAATATTTAATAGAATTATAAATATATAGAAGAATTTCAAGCAAGTGCAAATACTAAAACTGAAGTAAAAGAAACTATCTAAAAATTAATAATACTAAATACTAATTTTGTAATCTTGAAATCTAAAGAAAGTGAAAAATCTGTATATTATCGTATAACACTGACATTAGTATCCTTTTTGCAAAATATCCCTCTTGAATAGTAACGGATACTATTCAATCACCAAAAATAAAATTTTTGATTAATATCGGAGTACTAATAAATTAACCAATTAAATTGATAAATATATCGATCAAATTTACCACAACGATGCTGATCAAATTTATCATAATGATGTCAATCAATTTGATTGATTGTAATATATTAAACATAAAAATCAAAATTTATTATTATATTTTATACTTTATTAATATTAAATATCATTATTTATTAAGTATACATGATTATTATTTAAATCCATTCATTATCATAATCTCCTTTCTTATAATGATTATCATTAATATTATTACTTCTATCATTTTTATTAATATCATCTAAAATTTCTACTTCATCATTTGATTTTGCTTGTTCAAGATGTTCATAATTAAAAATCCAATCATCTTCT
>CAJVPQ010001009.1:0-21217 GCA_910591825.1 Funneliformis caledonium
TTATATATGCTAATAAAAAATAACATTTTATGTTACAATATTTAATCTTTAAAATTAGAACACTATATAATACATAATAATATTTATCATTTAATAGTTTAATATTAGAACACCAAATTTTTATTCACATGACCACGTGACTTATCCAGATCACAGCCAATCTTCTGACGTGATACCACTGATCTGCTAATCACGTGATCAAACACGGCTTTAGACAACCCCCACGTATAGGTGAAACTGTTAAGATTCTTTATGATCCAGATAAAGATTCAGAGGTTATGAGAAGAGATCTTAAGATGTTCCAAGAAGGCAAGCATGTTGCTTTTACAATGATATTATATAAAAAAGTTCAAGCTTTAGCAAACCAAGCTTCCGCATTGCAAAAACTGGATAATTCACTTTTTTTAACTCATGTTTATTTTAGCCAAATGGATGGAATGCAATGACAAGAGGATTTTACTAATATTAATGCTACCTAGAGTTCTCTTGACTACATGATTTACACAAATATTGGAGAAGCTGGCATCTTCTTTGAAATTCCTAATCATTTTAACACTATTATAGGAATTAGCAATATTAAAACAGGAGTACATGTCGAAGCTTTTGCAATGATGCTTTATTAAATTCGAGATTATATACAATGCATAATTTCTTTATATAATAGTCAGAAGTCCTTTGAAATATTTCAAGAGCCAAATCGTAGTTTTATTCATGCTGAACTTTCTGCTTTAAGACCTATTGATTTACCAACAGCAGTAAAAGGACATCAGGAATAGGATAAAATTGCTGATTGTTATGCTCTTGATGTATTTATCAGCAAAGTACTTTCCTGAAATTCTTTGCAGTCTTATTTTTAGTACAAGAGCTTCACTTGAAATTATTTCTACAGAAGATACTATAGCTAATAGGAAAATAGTTTCTAACATTATTAAGGCAGTTGAAGAAAATATTAAAGGCTTTAATGTAAAATTAATAGTTAATGCACCTGATATCACCCCGGATGATGCTGAAGTTCTTAAACAAATTTCCACCCGCTTGTTCACTGATAATATGATATTGCAATGATACTATTTATAGAGAATATACGTTTTAGGAGATATTAGAGGTAAGAATGATAATCGGGACTGGGACATGGATGATACCAAATGGATTAATCTATGTAATATCAGTTTTGTAAAAAAATTTAATAATCCTGAATCTTTACAACATTTTAGAAGACTGGCATATTTCTGAAGATAAGGTTCAGAATCAATAAAAGTTTTAAAAGGGTTAAAAACTAAAGAAACTATACAGTGGAAGGAATCGCATAATTCCTCAAATTCATCTTCAATTGATTTATAAAAGGCATATTTGTTTAAACAGTGGAAGGCAATACAAGAGCTTTTTCAAATACTAGGCTTTACTGGTATTGATGATATACGTACTCTTTCAGGTAATATTATTTCAGAAACATTTGCTCAATCGTGTGAAAGATTTATGGAAATCTGAAATCAATCCTTATTGCTCTTTGGATTTAAATCTCATGCAAAAGAAACACCGGATCTTAAATCAGCTATAAAAGCAATTAATGCAATTGTAGGTAATTAGTGCAGATATACTGTTAAAAGTAATAAAAAAGAATAGGGCCTAAAGGACAACAAGTTTGGCAATATTCATATCAAATTAATCACCGGCTATATAATGGTACTGGTTTTGAAGATAAAGGCGCTCCAGAGCTTCCACCATATAGGCTGAAAACAAATAATGATATTCAGAAATTCTTTGATTCTATAAGACAGGAAAAATAATACTTTGGATTATTATTCAGCTAGGTGTCTAGATCATGTCTGATTCCATTTTAACTTTTTACCTTCACGTCAGGTATTTTTATAAATTCTTTTATGTGTACTACTGATTCTAGTATTAGAATATGTTAGCTCATTACAGATAGGACATATTGTTCTAGGAAGGGCATTAAAATGTCTAGAACACTCTAAATTACTCATACATCCTTTTTCACAAATTGAACTATCTTTCTTAATATATTGACAGATAAAATGGCCCATATGAGGTAATTTTAATATTAATATTCTTAAAACTTTATCTTCACTTTTATTATAAATATTCAAAAATATGTCACATATTATCTATGTTCAATACTAACCAAAGCCAGTCCTTCAACCCTCTGCTATATGATATCCTGAAATCTATGATTGAGGAAATTTTTCGAATTGAATTTTTTCTCACATAATATAACTAGATAACAGTTATTTAGAGTTCTGAACAAGTCGAGTTAACTCATGAGTCAGATAAGCCGAGTCGAGTTTAAATCAAGTCGAGTTTATGTTTTTTTGACTCAATGATTTGCGAGTCAAGTCAAATTCAAGTCGAGTTAAATATTTAATTCGATTCGATTTAAACTCGACTTGATTCAAGTTGACTCGAGTTGACTTGAACGATAAAAAAAATTGTTCAAGAAGAACGATAACAAATCGTCTGACTTGAACGATAAAAATTCATTTAAGTCGAACGATAACAAATTGTTTAACTTGAACGATAAAAAAATCATTTAAGAAGAACGATAACAAATCGTTCAACTTGAATGATAAAAAAATCATTTAAGAAGAACGATAACAAATCGTTTAACTTGAACGATAAAAAATTCGTTCAAGAAGAATGATAACAAATCGTTCGACTTGAACGATAAAAAAATTGTTCAAGTTGAATGATAACAAATCATTCAACTTGAACGATAAAAAAATCATTCAAGATGAACGATAACAAATCGTTCAACTTAAACAATAAAAAAATCGTTCAAGAAGAACGATAACAAATCGTTTGACTTGAACGATAAAAAAATCGTTTAAGTCGAATGATAACAAATCGTTCGACTTGAATAATAAAAAAATTGTTCAAGTCAAACGATAACAAATCATTCGATTTGAACGATAAAAAAAATCATTCAAAAAGAATCATAACAAATCGTTCAAGAAGAACAATAACAAATCATTTGACCTGAATGATAAAAAAATTGTTCAAGAAGAACGATAACAAATCGTTTGACTTGAATGATAAAAAAATCGTTTAAGTCGAATGATAACAAATCGTTCGACTTAAACGATAAAAAAATTGTTCAAGAAGAACGATAACAAATTGTTCGACTTGAACGATAACAAATCGTTCGACTTGAATGATAAAAAATTGTTCAAGAAGAATGATAAGATAACAAATTATTCGACTTGAACGATAAAAAAATCGTTTAAGTCAAACGATAACAAATCGTTTGACTTGAATAATAAAAAAATCATTCAAGAAGAACAATAACAAATCGTTCAACTTGAATGATAAAAAAATCGTTCAAGTCAAACGATAACAAATTTTGAATAAATTCAAGTCAAAATCGAATCGAGTTAAAATCGAGTCAAGTCAAATTGAGTCGAGTTTAAAATTTATATAACTTGAATCAAATCAAATCGAAAAATTTTATAAAATAAATTTGATTCAATTCGACTTGAAAAAAACGAGTCGAATAGAGTTGGTCTTTAAACTCGACTTGACTCGACTCATTCGGAACTCTACAGTTAGTATTAATATGGCTACCAAAACGGCTACCTCAAAGACCTGAAAACTTAAAGCTAATAACTTTGTATTGGTCTTAGAGCAGTTCCTAGAAAAGCATAATTTATCAGCTGACTCCACCCCAGAACATTAAGCAAACATGCTCCTGAACTTGATGCTTTACTTTCTGATTGGATGGCCCGCAGGTATGTTAAAGTTGTCCTTGCCAATGGTACTAATAATAGACGTTCATTTAGTAAAGAGAAGATAGATGCTTTCATGCCAAATAAAAAAAAGAAAAACTTCACCATTGAGGGAAGGATGGAATACTGTGCTAAGGCCGGTGATTTTGTAGACATTATCGCTAATCATTTGGTAGTGGGTCTAAAAAATAAAGATAAAAAGAAAATCGTTGCCAGTGTCTCACGCCAGTCAACATTCTATGTGAAGTTAGCAGAAGGTGATGTAGGTCCTGCAATTATTGAAGAATTTACCAAAGACAAGAATCTTATCCAAGATTCTAATAAAATTCAAAAAGAATGAACTAAAAAGTGAATGGCTAATCCAGATAGAATTTCCATATATTTCTCCTTAGCAAATGTGAGTAAAAGGCTTCAAACCATTGATACTTCCAAAATTCCTATTAAAGAGGATCTTATGGATGTAATAGTGATGTTAAGTATGAGACCAGGAGAAGTAAGATCTCTTCAAATTAATCATTATAAACCAAATCCTTCAAACATTCCAACATGATATAAAGAAGGCTATTCTTGATACTGCACAAGCTATCTAAAGAGTAGAAGAGAAAAGAAGAAAAATCCTAAGTCCTGGCTATTTCTTTCCATGGAGAAGAATCCAAAATGCGTCAGGGAATTACTTACCTAGATCTAGAATGCAATCAAGGCAGGAAAGTTATGTGATCCTGTTTATACTGAAAGTAGAACACATAATGCTTGGCCATTTAATGAATTCTTAAAGCAAGAATATTATAAAACTATACCTAAAAAATTAAGAGATTATAGAATTAAACACGCTTCCAGAATCTATGGTAATAAGAACCCAACTCTCTAGCATCTTAAACTGCTTTTGAGAATCGCATTAAGGCAAGAATCTGACCATCTTGATGCAGGTGATAATTATACTATAGGCGATATAGAATCAGAGGACTCCGGATCTGAAAATGAGCACAACTCAGACCCAAAATTAGAGTCTACAGAAAATGATAAAATATCTGATATTATCAATATGTATAGCTAATAGCAACGCATTTTTGGTAAATTTTGCTAGATCTATCATCAATATGCGTAATTTTATTTTTGTTAAAGATACAGCATATATTATTTATGGCGTATAGCATAATACAATCAAGCATTTTTATTATACCAGAACTATTAGAGCGGATTCTATATTCCCTAGCAGTAGATAAGATACTATATCCTACTCTATTTGTATCCCGATTATAGTACAGATGCAGTGCTCTTATTTTATGGAATCACGTTGAGCTAAAGGGGAATGACACTCATCGCTCTTGATTGAAAAAATTTATGAAAATAGTGCATAGAAGATAAAAGCCAGTTTATAGCTCAAATCTAATCCATCTGGAAATTTCACACTACCACCTACTTTCAGATAAAAATTCAATGGCATTGTACGCTTGTTCTCAAATATAATTTATTTAGATTTCAATTATAGCATAGGATTTAGCAACAAAACACTGAAACAAATAGCAGAATCATACCCTAATTTGAAGTATCTTAATTTACAAAAGGACAAATATATATCCTATAATATGAGTATAATAACTGATGAAGGTCTATATGTAATTGCTCTGTCATGTCATAAATTAGAATATCTAAATATTTCTCACCGCACAGATATTCGTAAACTATTAATTTGTAATATTATTTGTTCTTGTCCAAAGCTCAAACAACTAGACCTTAGCTTTTGTAAAATTACTGATATAACGATTAAAGAGATTGCTAGTTCATGTCTTAATTTAAAATATCTTAATCTGAAAGGGTATTATAAAATTAGTAAAGAAGCTGTAGATAAGCTAAATCTAAATATCTACGTAAAGAATTTATAAAAATTTTAACGCCTTCTGATCTTATAAGAATATTTAATAATCAAATTTTAGCTTAAGGTCTTCAGAGCTTTTTAGATCTAAGTATGCGAGATTGTCAGAATTCAGCCTTACATTAGATACACAGACAACCTAATTTTAATATAATTGCAATAGTTTTAAATAACATACTGACTGATAAATCTAGCTAGTCTAGAGCAGTGATCAATAGCTTTGTGCGATATATTGTATTTCACATTTTTTTTCATTTAAAGATACAATGTATAATACAGATTATTTATGACGCAATCAAGCATCTTTTATTTACCAGAACTATTAGAACAGATTTTACATTTTTTAGAGATAGGTAAATCTCTCTACTCCACTCTATTTATTAACTGATTTTGATATAGATGTGCTATTTCTAGTAGAGTCTGAATAATTTAGCTAGTCCAGAACGTGTTAAGAGGTGTTTTGCATGATCATTAATTAGATTTTTTTTGCATTACAAGCAGATCACGTAAAATTTTCTTGGCATTTTTTCTGAGACCACACGGTCTCAGAAATCTGGTGACGCCATAACCTATGTCTATTTTTTCTTATATCTGATATATACTATATTAACTTACTTTTGAATATTCAATTTCTTATATAAAATTTATCAATCATAACATCTGAGCTTGAAGTATTAAAATAGCGTATCATTGAACTTGAAGCTAAGAATGCCGAGCTTGAGGCTGAAAAAGCTGAGCTTCTAAAGCAGATTATGAAGAGGAATACCAGACGTGATGTTAGAGTTGAAGAATAATTGAATAATGATAATCCTTTCGACAATAGTACATCTAACTTTAATTCAGTTGCGGAGTATCATGAGAAATTATTAGTGGATGTGAAAATGGATAATTCCTTTCCTGAAGAAGATTGCTATAATAAATAAGAACTGATGATGACAGTATTTGCCAACTCTGCGAAGCACCTTAACAGCAAACCGTTGAAAGAGAAAGATATGAATAGTTCCTTGCTTGAGGCTCATAAGAAAATCATTAGTGATGAAATAAGGTAGCAAGAGGAGAAACTTCAACGTAAATCGATAGTTGCCAGCCCATCATATAACTCTGAAAAAGATAATCAGATGATTTTAGAAATTTTAAGAGAGTTCGAAAAAACCATTCTCTCAGAAAACGATCAGAGTCTTGTGACTTCAGGTGAACTGGATCTTCTATTTGTGAAGTAAGACGATGATATAATTCAAGAGGAATCGCTTAATAAAAATCAAATCATAGAATAAGACCTAATACATAAATTATATTCATCTATATCACCTGAAGAGGTCTCAGATGGATAAGATAATGTCAAAATCATTAGCTCTTGCGTTAGTTTAGAGAATATGATTTCAGGTTCTGCCCAACACTTATCTTATTTATTTGAAACAGCAGTAAAATCCAGTCAGCAGGAAATATTAGACTGGCACAATTATTCTTTTGAATTTGAGAGCAAGGTAGATGCTCTTACGGCTGATCGTAGAATTAAGGATAAAACGGTAAGATCAATGATTTACAAGGAAATAAAACTATTTCTTCCTACTAAAATCACACAAGCTAACTTGCGTAAAAATTCTCATAGGGCCAGAAAACATCTTATGTTATTCAGGAAAAATGGGGTTGAAATAGATAAAATTAAGCTGGTCTCATATAACGCAACTGAAATTTTGAAACTAACTAACGCACAAATCCAAAATATCATAAATCAAGTAAAAAAATATACTAGCAAACATCAGAGTCATGTGAATTTAAAAACAATTTTCTTGGGAAATGATCAGATTAAAGCTAAGATAAGTATATCAGCAAATATATTATCTTCACCTCAATCTAAGAATCCACTCTATGACCGCTCCTATTTTTGCAACAAAACATTAGACCAATATCCTGCTTTATATAGAGAATTTAGTAGTGAAAATTTCGATTATTATAGCATTACTGATAAGACATCATGCCTATTATGCAGTTTAAATCATGATGATGAGGAAAGTATAAAAGGTATATATAAATTTAGATCTTATTTTATTAAATGTAAACAACGTGAAATTGAGATAACTGTATAGTCTCATTACCCTTTCTTATATCATAAATACTTCAAAAGATGATCTAATTATTTTTTTGAAAATATGATAAGAAATAGTAGACAGCTTTCTATCTAGGAATTTAAATTGATCTGTAATCATATAAAAAGGTAATATAAGCAAGTCCGATAAAGTATTAATCCTGAGTATCTGGATTGACTTACCAAATTAACTGGTTTACTATGCATTTTGATGGATAAGATTTGGTTTAGCTTATACAAAAAATATAAAAAAGAAACTGGGTATGATCCATGACAATTATCAGAAATGCATGTATCAGAAGCCAGCCTTCTCATAAATTCTAAACCAGAAAACAAAGCATTCTATTTATCTTTTCCTGAGCAATGTAAAGAAAATGGGCCTATCACTTTTGAAGCCAAACCCGATCCAGAATTAATTATCAAGTCTGTTTTAGAACATTTCACATACCTGAAATTCCAAAATAGTTTCAGAGGATTGATAATTATAATTTTGCATCACCTCAACCATGGAGCTCACCATGCTTTATTTGTGATGGAAAATATGGGAATTATAGATTACATGATGAATGATACTACGAAAATAGGAATCAACTCCCTTATGATCCTGAATTAGCGAAATTCTATTCTCAAGATAAGTTGAAATATTGTCTTACTTGCAACACTTTAAGCAATAAACTTAAGTTCGCATAGTTTGATTATATGAGAGTCTATCATCCAGTATTTAGATATCCTGCACAGATAAGTATGTGATTTAAGAATATGCAAGTAAGATATTATTGAAATTACATTTATCATCTGACAGATCTGCTTCTATTGTTCTATTAGTTAGAAGTTTGAAGAGTCTTCATGATTATCATATGATATGGTAGGTAACGCATTCAAATGATTATTTCTAGCTTATTAATTTATACATAAAAATTTTTTTGACTTTATTAAATTTTTTCTTATATAATACATTCAAAAAAAGAAAAACTAACAGAATATGTTATCAAGAAAAGCTATTAGGATAAGTCATCTCCTGCAGATCAACAGATCAAGGGATAGGCAGAATTATTTTGAAAAAGGCATATATTTAGGAAATGAAAGCAAAGTTGTAAGGTTGTGAGAAATGCAATTATCACTCATATCTATATTGCAAAAGGTGTAAGAAGGTAACAGAAGGAATATATAAGCGATGTGAATGTTCTTGAGTCCACTTACAATTTGTGGTCAAAAAATTTGTGTAATTCTGATCGTTTCTCAAGGGAACTGTTTTTAAAGATTATATGATGATTTGATGGTATATATTACACCTATGATACAATGTGGTTGATAATATGATAGATTCGTATAATATAATATAGTTCTGATAGATAATGTTAGATCTTGAGAAAGAGTTAGGGAGAAATTTACTATTGTAAAAAAAATTTATTAACTTCGAAATTACAGAATTCTGGAAGATATATTAATGGACTATCTTGTAAAACTAAATAAATCAGTTTGGAATAGTATCATTATATAGCGGGCTAAGGCCTGTATTTTATATAATTTTTCTCAATGATCAATAAAGCAAAGACACAATTAGCGCAATGAATTTACCAGACATTATATTTTTTTCATATGGTGTCGGTTGAGAGATTAAGGGAATTTTATATGCTAAAATTTCTTGAACAAGTTTCTTGATAAATGCGCAGTAACGTTAAAAATAACATGTATCACAGAAATAAGTAATTGTATGTATTTTCTCAAACTTTTCCGCATATACTCAAAACTTTATATATAACACAAAAGACCTACTTGTTAATCTTTGTATATGGGTAGCATCAAAGTTTTTATTATAATTTTAAGCAGATCTATTGACCAGATTTTCGTGATGCAATCATATTAATGTAATTTTCTCTAAAAGTTTATAACAAAATTGATCCTGCAAATTATATAAAAAGGTGATATCCTGGTTAGTGAATCCTTTTATCCGTCTTGCGCAAAAAAGCAAAATCAAACAAAAATTTAACTGTTCAGATCTTACTATTATTTACAGTACATCGTCAATATCATTTATCAAATGAACTCGTATATTCTGCAAAGTAATAATAAGGAGTTAATAAGGTAAGTTGGTTTATTGTTCAGCTAAATTCTTGAAATATAACATCATGACATTAATCAAATTTCCCTCCTCTATAGATGTTTCAAAATAAAATGGGTATACTTGTTATATATCAGCATTTTGATCTTCGCTAAGAAAATCACTGACCATCATCATGTGTACAATAGACACAGTAAAATTACTCACATAAATCTCATTATATGCAATAGCACAGCAAAGTCTGACGCAGTATATCAAACAATTTAAGCACTGAATTCTTGAAACTTTGCGCAGTATTGTGACCAGTGATAAAGCAGAAAAATAAGTAATAAATTCCTTGTGTATAAGGCGATTGTAAAAATGAAATATATAGGTAAGTGTGAATAAGATCATAGGAAATATTATTTTTTTTATCTCAGTTGCTAATCTCTCGAAATTACTTGATCCTAAAGTGACCCTCTTACAGAAAATAATCTATTACATAGTCTGTATGTGGGAGTGATATAGATAGACGAAAATTCTGTAGATATATGCGGGAAAATTTATTTCAGAAATCTAGTATAATAAAAGTGTGTGATGGTGAAGAATCTCGTAGTTAGCAATAGTGATAGAAATAAATTAGGTATAGAAGTTTATAAAAAGCCTGAGAGAACAAAGAAATAAATTAATGCTAGGACTTGTATTAAATGGCCTAGAATCTGCGTACTCCCTCCTGATTAGTTATATATCTGAAAAATAAATAAAATTTCATCTTAAATGCAAAAGTGATTGATGTTACAAATTATACGCGCATGTGATGAAATGAATAAAGCTGTAGCTTAGAAATACTGACATTTTCTCTACACGAATATCTTTCTCTTTCTTCTATTGTTCTTTTCTACTTGTATCGATAAAAAAAGTATATAGAATAAGTCTTTCGTCTGATCTATCGCAACTTTACTAATTCTTCATTTTCAGTAGAACATTTCTTCAAAAGACCACTTTTTCAATTCCTCACTCAGCCCAATGTCATATCTACGATTAATTCTATAACTGCTGATAATATATTTGACTACTATCAGCAAAAAATGTCAAATAGCAAACTTTCGCAAGTATATCAAGTGATAGCCCAAGATTTGGAGGAAGTACTTGAATCAAATTTCTTTAAAGAAGATATAACATGTGTTCTGAAGGACATTAAAGACACTTGGGTTGTAAGTAAACTATTTTATATATTATACATTGGAGAATAGAGCCTTTTGTTTAGAAGAGGGCTTAAGTATCTGAAAGGAAGTAGGAACTGTGTGTTGCTTACTTCTGGCGTATGAGGATTACAGTCGCTCATATGACTCTGATCGGTGGTAAACTTGGGGACTGCAGTCGCTCAAGTTTAGAAGTCTGGGGACTGCGGTTGCTTGAATCTAAACCACTCCTCCCCAATCGTTTTAAGCTAATTTGTGTGAATCTTATAACTAATGCTATCTTTTCATTTTGAGACGTGAAAAAACCAACGCATTTGATTCTATAAAAATGAAGAAGCAATCATCAAATAAAAGACCGGTTACGAAGTTCAGTTTATGAGTGTATATTTGTTAGATTCTTATTTTCTTACTATAGAAAATGAGCTCATTACAATCTCTGTTTTCTCTTTATAAGCAAGAGTGCATCATAAAATATCAAAGAAGTATTGCTAAAGTTACTGATGTGGAAATTGATAAGTAGGTTGAAGAATTGGTAAACATTGGTAAAGAAAAGGTAGGTCTTATCATGATCAGTTATAAGCTAAAGAATTTTTTTTAATTGTGAATATGTTGTAGGGAGAACCCTCAGTTTGTAGATCACCTTGACTAATAAAACGTATTGATTATTCTGGAATGGATGATTCAAACGAAGAGAAGAAATCTGAGAAAATAAGGAGACTGAATAGTACCGCTCATTCGCAATCAACAGAATCTTCACAACCTGTACCCAAACCCTACTACAAGCTTCGCGCGATTTAACTCCATTAGAAATAACACCTAATAAGCGACTGATAAATAATAAAGAAATTCTTCAGTAAGTCTTTCTCACTGTATATACTTAATTAATGAGAGGCAATCTAATAGTATCTTACAAATTCCTCCAGATACTCTGAAGATATATCTGTAATATGCGTGTTTGATAAGTCAGTTGCTAAGTTGACTTTAGAAATTGGCTCAGAATTTACAAATAAACTTTCTTCTCTACGTGATACTAACCCTGAAATATAGACACTTGAATTAGAAAAATACATTGACAATGTCCTAAAAAAATCTGAAAAACAATTTAAAAATGCTACATTAGTTGGTATTCTGGACGATCTTTTCTGATTGTACTGTGAAAAAGTCCTTCTTGATTTGTAAGTAAATGTTAAGGCTTATCAGTTAATCAAGAGAAAATATTGACAACTACATTTTAGCTATAATCTAGTTGATATTAACCCTATGATAAACAAAAAGATAGGTGAACGTAAATACATAACTTACCAAATCTCATCAATTTATAAATTTTATGAGAAAACATTCTTTAACCTCAATTTTGACTAGATTGAGTCTCACGTTCACTCTGCAAGAATTACAAAATCTGAGACAAATTCAGGAATTATTAAAGTAGATTTCATAGAGACCAGACATTATGATAGATTAAGTATATAGCATAGGGAGGTAGCTAGCAGACTATGTAATGCAACAGACACACACTTTTTAGATGATACAAAAAAAACACTCTGCATGGATGTGTTAAATTTGATTGCAATATTGAGAAACCATTTTGATTGCAGTGTGGAATTCGTTACAAAAATAAAAGTTTTTTGTATCCAGGTTATTGGTAAGTGATATGTCTGTATGGCTAGTGAGGTTGAATTTTCTGTTATTTATGTTTTACTTTTTTAGGTATTTGAATAACTCTGTATGCACTTAGTATGCTTCCAGATGAAGGGTTTATCTCTTCAGAACTTGCTACCGCAACAGTCCCTTTTAGCTTCCATGGCCAAAATCAGTTTAAAGCTATTTTCAGGATGATGGCCATTTTTCATGTATGTGTATCTTATGATCTGCATTTATATTTTATTTCCCAAAATACTTATTCAGTGATGGTATTTTTTTCCAGAATGAAATAACGAAATAAGAACTTATGGATGAGATTGATAGAGTTGTATTTCGATCCAAAGGAACAACAGTTTGGCATATATTGAAAATTCCTGAGGAATTATTCGAGTGAATTTATTTTATGTATTTAAGTTAGAATATAAAATAGATTTACCGTAAATATTAGCTGTTTAATAATATCCACAATAACATTAACTAATTACTTTTCGCTATCATTATATATTTTGCTACATATTTAATTTTAGTATTAATGCACAAATAGATGCTGTTTTACGTTATGCTCAATGAGTTTACTTTTCGTATAGTATCAATGATTAGAAAACTGATTATGAGTTAGTATTATTAGGGTGATAACCGGGATATTTTAGTATAGAAAATCTTCTGCAGGATTTAATTTACATATCATAGCACATACGTTGTATCAAGAATGATTTTATGATAACGTATTATGCATTGGAAAAATAAAAAGTTGTTTTCGTATATATAATAACATTTTTGCTTTAAAACCGTTCCCTCAGGAAATGATCAAAATTTCTGATTATTAAATTTTGTCACATTTTATCAAAAGATGGTGAACTGCGTCATTTCTTCTGCGCAATTAAGTCGAGCCTAGATACTGTATCCAGACTCTACCATTAGATAGTCATATATATAATAACTTACGAAGTGCCTTAACAGCTGGCTATTTTGGGAGATAAATTTAACCAGATGCTGATCCTGCTTCTGCATATTTTGATGAGCTCAGATATCATATTCAGACTCTACTATCAGACATTTTTGCATGTGCATTTTATTCGTAATCATTTTTCTGAATTCCTGTTATACCTATTTAGCTAAAAAAAATCTAAAATCTGATTGGCTGATCATCTTATGATTTAGCTGAAGGCGCTGTGCATAGAAACTCACCAGCTTCTAGAACCTTCCTAAAACTATCGAGGAACTGGCAGGGAACTAGGGAGATCACATGTGATATAAATTATAACTGTGCATAGTTTAACTGATTGGACTGAATCAAAAAAATAAAATAAATGTAATATTTTATTATAATATACTTGCTATAAATTGCTAAAATGCTATAAATCACTAAACAGCTATAAATCACTAAGATCAGTAAAAAACTATAAAAATGGTTAAAACTAACTATTCTGGTTTAAATCCTGTAGTAGTATAAGCGATAACTAATCTGCATTACAGATATAGTAATGAAATGCTAAAAATGTGGTATTCCCATATTCGTGTTTTACTGAGGAAACTTATCGAATATAATCCAACATTCTTCTCAAAGAATGAATATATTTATATGACTGAAAGATTATATGGGTTGATTGCTAGGAAAATCAGGTTCCGGGAATTTTTTAGCAAAATTGAGATTTTTATTGCATTTTAGTTTTTGATGTTATTAGATTAAAATGTATTAAGCTCTTAATTTTAGTCAAAAATTTCTCAGAACCTGATTTTCCTAGAAACACTCCCATATGAAGATGGGAAATTCAGACCTGAAAGGCCTACATTTTATATTTATTGCACTGCATGTGATTCCTTAGTATTTATCTGTGAAAATGCTAAGAAATACGCAGAAAAACATCTAAATGAATGTATTGCTAAAATAGAGGAAAAGCGTGTTGCATATTATAGATCTATATTATAGAAACGAAAAATTAATAGAGTACTTAGTTTTAAAAAAGAGATTAATAAGCTTTATAATAATAATTTGTATTATTTAAACAGTACCTTCAGAAAAAACTTTAGCGGTTATGATGATACAGAAAAAGAAGAAATCATAAAAGAGATTGTAATTTGCATAACTAACAGTGCAATTGCTATCCAACAGGCTTGGTGAAATTATAAGTTGGGACCTGAGATGAAGGTATAGCGAGTCTGGAATATAGTGAAAAATAATAATACTCCTGACAGAAAGAAATATTTAGGTATGATTAGGAAAAATTAAAAGGTAATAAATCTTGAGACGCAAGAAGAGTATGCCGTAGCTTGCAATGAGTTTTATGCTTTATTTAGAAAAAGTTATTCAAAATATATTAGAATAATTAATCCAGCCAAATGTACTCCATCATATAAGGAATATGTTTATTGTTTTCCTGATGAATGGATAGAAGCTAAGAAATACCAGTTAAGACAACAGTTAGATAAGGTAGTATATGGACCTATTTCCAATTTCTCAGGAAGGTTTACGTTTGAATTGATAAGTACTATTACCTATTATGAAAAGTACTATTGATAATATCTTTTACTATTCCGTAACTAAATTTAGGAATATTTCAGGCTAGTCTTAAAAGAATCGCTTCTGTGTAAAAAATGCAAGAAAATAAACTTAGCCGTTAAGGCACTTTACAATATTTTTCAATTGAATATTAATATTATTTATCTTAACTATATTTAGCCAAAGACACTATATATAAATACATAACTTATTCATGATATATTTTTTTGTGAAATGAATAATTACATAATCTGCATGTATAATCGATCACCTAGTAAATGTATCATCTGTAGGATTAAGACACTATGCATGATTTGCCTATTTTGGATTAGATCCTCTAATCTATAACTATTTTAATAAAGTATTTTTTGAGAAGTTCAGGAAGATCAATGAAGCGATCTTGAGGATTCTTGATTCCTAAATACTACTATCATTATAGCTTTGAAAATTTCTATGCAACAGTTATTCAGCGAGCTTACAGGAATTACAAGAAGAGGCCTGAGTCATTGGCAAAATGGGTTTGAGAGGTAGTGAAAAATGATAGTATTCCTAATGAGAAAAGTTTTTAAGTATAAAAAATGAATCGGAACAATCAGGATATATTTGTTATGGGTATGAGGGATGTTGTTATCCAGTAAGAAATGATTAAATATATGAGAAGAGAGCCAAATTATAGTAACGATTATCTTTTGCAACATTTATATTTATTAAGAAATTATTATATCAGTAAAGCTATATAGTTATTAAAGATGCATACTGGCTTGACATGTTAAAATGGCTATAGAATCCCGAATATTATAGTATTCATAAAAAGTATAATTTTGTATACTTCATCAGAATTTTAGAATACAAGGCATATAAGATTAAATCATCAGAAATGAAACCTATATGCGATTTACTGTTAAAATACATATATCATATTTACGAGAAGGATATTACTATAAATTTTATAAACTTAGATAATAATTGTGAGTTTATGCGCTGAATTTTCCAGATCAGACCTTGACCCAGATCCTGAATATTATCTTAATAAAATAATATACTGTCCAACTATAATGTATGTAGGAGAACAGTGTGTGACATAAATTAGCACGTTTTCTGATCCTCATTAAAGTGTATATGATATAATAGTAATACACCACAAATCATCTATAATTCTGTGTGACTGCTTGTGTGACTAATTAATTTTTACACAAAAGAAATCAATCCCTAAAAATATTTCAAATTTTTTCCCTTACAACATTTGGCTAAATAGTATTTACTGATATGTATTTTTGCTTTAGAGGGATAGGCTCTTTGAAACTACCAATTCTGAACAGAATATATTTATATAACACTGAGTCTTAGTATTAACTATTAAGCAGTCAGGAAAAAAGTCTGTATATGTATTGTTTTCAACACCATTCTAAAAGTTGAAATCTTCAATGCACATTCCACATGCCCTTATTCTCGAATACAAACTTTTAGCATAAACTATCTTGCATATTCTTCTTTTTCTTCTTTCAACATGAATGTAAGATGGAGAGGGCATGAATGGAGATTAAAACGGCTAGACAGTATATTGGAGTTGAGTATTTTTATGTCTCGTAAATTCTTTATTTTAGCCATACCTACCGATTTATATACTAAAATTTACAATTTCTTGTTAAATGCTGAGGAAGAGGATATTACTGCTGGGTCTGTTATCTATCAAGAAATTGAAGACAATTTCTGAATATCTCAAAACGAGCTGAAAAGTATTATTGAGCAGACTGTTACATTTGTGAAGAATCAATATGATCGAGATTCCTCACGCCATACTACTCTTCTCGAAATTTTACCAAAGGTAAGATATTTCTAAAGAAAATAAAAAGAGAATTTATTTGAGTGATAAATAATGTAGACTAATACTGTTCTGAGGAAGAGAGTATAATAGACTAAATATTCTATTAGCCCACTCACAGGATTTTTTTCTCGGCAGTGTGAAGGGTAGTTAGGCTATAGTATATGCTTAATTCAATGTGATTATTTTAGTATTGCATAAAGTCTTTATTTGAGTATTGGAGTAGCTAACCATGTGAGAATAAGCCTTTATTTTAATCTGACAGTACATGCGCTTTTAATAATTATATATATATATATCTAGAACTAATTAATTGTATGTTTACGTTAGTTTAAAATTGGTTTTAAAATAATTTGTAGTTTACGTAACATTAGTGTGATGAAGACAAATGGAGAAAGGCCTCTTAGTTCAGATAAAATTAGAAAAAATATCTAGGCGTTAAAGGGCAAACTTAGAAAAAATACATCACAGCTTTACCACTATTTGTTTTCGGGTGTCTGTTTCTGAGTTAACCTGAAAGGATCCTCTAGCCAACCAAGTAATTAGCGATGATTCAGATCTGGTAAAAAAATTGCCAGAATGGTTGAAGGAGTCTTTTATGGTAAATTGTTCTTTTTTATTATACAGTCATATGCGAAGCGTCTGGTTTGAAGAACCCTCTAACTAACAGCTGATATTTTTCAATCTTAACATCATTTAATTTATGTTATCATTAGAAATCAGTAGAAGATATGGTTCCTTCATCACTTTCACAAAATATACGAAAAAAATGTGAAGAATTCGTGGCTAGCTTTATTAAGAATGATATGAACATTTTATCACAAAAACTTTCGCATAATGGAAAGTAGAAAGAATCAGATGGGGAGCTTGCAGAGATCATATCAAGAATTTTGAGTTCTCTAAATGATTTATGGAATAATCCTGCATTTAGTTCTGAGTTCGTGAAATTACAAAATGAAGGTACTTATGTGACAAACGTAATTGTATCTGCTATTCAGGCCACATTAAAAGGTCTTCCTTTAGGGAGGTTGTCTTATATCAGCACATGAGTTATAATATAATTAGGAAAAGTGATATTTCAAAACTTAGACTGTTACTAATGTTCTTCTTCTATTAGTGCTGAATACCAAAGTTCAGCTAGTACAGATAGAAAAGGCGAAAGGCGAGCAGGAAGATGGCCAAATATCATGTTTATGATGAAGCATGATAGAAAAAATATGAGCTCATATATGTTAAAAGTTCACATTTATTTTGTATATCACAAAAGGAAATTGATGATGAAATAAAATTATGGTGTAATACTAATGATGAAATATACTGGGTTCATAAATCATCTGGGTCAGATAAAGGTGAATTCAGAATTATTGAAATGCAAGTTGTCAGACAAATAATACGCTTAAATATTCTCATTAGAGATATAAAAAATATTCATCGTTATTACCATTTTTACAAAGCAAAAATTCCTGTATAACCATCTGATCTATTCCTCGTAACAAATTTTATAAAGACTTTACTGATTTTACGAAATATTCTAATAGATAATATGTCTTTACTACTTAACGCACCCTCAGTTAGATCTAAAAGAAATAAAGGCAGTTCAAATATAGATTCTGAATAAATAGGATTATATATGTAATAAATTTATTATTATTTTTTCTGTATCAATAAAGTGACCCTGGTGGTTAATTATTATTATTTTACATATTCATCTATATTTTTTTGTGTAAGGAATGTGCATTAGATAATAAAACTTTTCTTGACAAATCAGATTAATGCAAATAAGAAATTGCAAGGTGAGATTGAGGACTTAAAGTTGCAGGTGCAGGAGGCGGAAAAAAAACTGGCATCTATGAAGTCAGATTCTATTCATTAGCCAGAATACTTTTTTCCTTATACTTCTATAAAGTAAGATCCTGGTCAAGATCACGTGCTGAGGATCAATATAAATCAAAGGTTCTTCCATTCTAATTTTTTATAATTACAAAAAAAAATGGCATTTTGGAGACCTCACCCAAGGCAGAGAAGAACATGTGAAGAATATAAAGCTGAGCTAGAGAAAGAGAATCGATCCCTTCGGGATCTATTGCAGACAGAGGTGAATATTACTCGTCAGAATGAGAGATAAATTAATCAACTGGAATGGGATTATACCCAATGTGAGCAGGAAATCCAAAATCTCAATAAGGAGATAGAACGCCTTGAAAATGCTTCAAAAGAAAAAATTTTAGAACTGAAGTCTGATATCTCCAACCTGAAAACTCAGCTATATCAAGTAAGAAAGGATATACAAAATAAGAAAAACTATATCTCTGATTTAGAAAGCGCTTGGAGGAATCTGAAGAGCAAGTTAAGAAATTGCAATGTCAGATCAGAATCATCTCATCATAAAAAAATTCTCCAGAGCGGGATAATTTTCCAAACTTGTATAATCCTAATATTAACTAAGAAATAGCTATCATTACTGAGCTAGCAAATGCTATAGATGGTTATCTAGATAATAGAGTAACAGCTAAAGATATTCTGATAGATCAAATAAAAAGAGCAACAAGGCAAATTCGTCAAAAAGAAAATAATCTGCATCAGGATATAGTCTGAGAGCAGAGAAGACAATATAATACAAAAGCTGAGCGTGATAATGAAATTATACAAAAGCAACTTGTTGAAGGGTAGAACAAAGGGCTATTGCTGATCTTCATCAATATCAAACTAACACTTAAAATCAAGTAAATAAAATGATAGGTAATATAGCAAGAAAACAAGCTCGCATTGGTGAATTGCTACGTGAAAAGTTTGTTTTTCAGCTAGTAATTAGGCAAAGAAACCAAAATAATTTAAATTTACAGGGACAAATTTTGGCGTTACAGAATAATCCATCAAATCAAAATAAACATGACTTTACCTGCAAGGTTTATAATGTCTGAATTAAGCAGTTTTGAACAGGATCATGAAAGGTATAGAAATGATTTTATAGTGTATATTCATTTAACAGGTCTAAATAATGAAGCAAGAATTTGCAATATACTGGATCGATCTGTAAAAGGAGAAGTGCGAAAATAGTACAAAAAAGAGTTTAATAATAACAAAATGTACTTGATAACTCAGCTATAGGTGCTACTATAGCTTATATTCATAGTGCTAATGTAGGAGCTATAACAGGAGCTGTCGCATCTTTTCCAAATGTTCCATTAGGTCTTGCAGGTGCAAATATTATTCCAATTCGAAGACTTGATAAAAATTGAAAATAGCTAGAGAACAATCAACTAATGCGGTACCAGTTGTACCAAATGCTGGAGGAGGTGTTCCTATTATTCTTGCAGGAATCCAGTCTGGACAAAGATTGGATCATATTAAAAATCATTTTCCATCTGCCAATAGATATTTGAGAATACTTAAAATTGGAATATTAAAACAAGAAACATATGAAAGTGTAACATCTTTCTGGACAAAAATTCAAAAGTATGGAGATCAATTAGGCTATATTCCTACGCAAAAGAAAACATATTTTATGTCTGGAGTAAGACATAATATATTAAATGACATCATTACAATTGGTTGTCACAAATCTATTAATGATATTCTCGATAGTTTGGAAGAAATGGAATTAAGTTATGGGATATTAAGGCCATTACCATCATATTCTAGCTATTCATCAGCCCCTCCTACCATTCCCATCTCAACAGCAAGGAATTTCTTTAGAAGATATGCAAAAAGTAATTCAAAATGCATTAGCTTAACAAAAAACTGAATATCAAACTTTATTAAAAAACCAGAAAGCTGAATTCCAAGCACAGATGGCTCAAAAAGTACAAGCATTGGCTTCACAAACTGTTGAACCTGTTAGACAGCCGAGAGGTCCACTATCTACATTAAAGACAGAGTAAGGTATGAAAAATTATTACATAGCAGAATTCTTAATAGACTTAGGTATAATTAACAAGAAAGATTTAGACTTTGATTATCCTGTAAAGTCTTTTCAAAGACCTCGTCCACAACGAAGTAATGTCTCTGCTAGAATTGATAGAGTAGAGGAAGGAATAAATGAAACTCGTGATGCTGTAAATCAACTAACAAATTAATTCAAGAAACTAAATATACGTAAATGTGATATTTGTAAAGAAACTGGTCATAGTAAAGGCAGTTATCCTAATAGACAAATAGCACGATCTAATTTTAATCGGTCTTATTTTAAGCCTCTTATACCTATAAATTTTCAAAATATGGGGCCTTTGCAATAAAAAGGGAGGAAACTCCAAAAAAATTAAAATTTTAGTTTATAAGTCAAAAATGTTTCAAATACTATAATTTGTTCAGA
>CAJVPQ010001010.1:0-21214 GCA_910591825.1 Funneliformis caledonium
ATTATTCCTTAAATATGATTGTTTTATTATTTTTAAAGTATGATAGTTTTATCATTCCTTAGTATTATTATTCCTAAAGAATGATAGTTTTATCATTCTAATAAACTGAATTTTAGATTAAAATATTTTGCTAAAATAATATTAAATATTTGGAAAACTTGCTGAATTAAAAAGATGATTTTATTGATATTGATTTAATATACTATTTGAGTTTATTTTTGGTATATATAGAAATATTTATATAAATAAGCTTAATTTTTTCACTTTTTAAAAAATAATTTCTACTCAAACTTTATCCTTTTTCAAATTTTCTCTTTTTATATATTACTAAAATATTAAATAAAGAAATCATTCTAAAAATAAAAAGAACTTAATTTGAATTTTAGTCAACTTTTCAAAGTAATAAACTAATTTTTTTTAATTTTTATAATAGAAATATGCTTTTAACTATCAAAATCAAAAAAAAAACTTAAGTTGAATTTTAGTTAATTTTTCTTTTTATAATAGAAACATACCTTTAACTATTAAAATTAGATAAAACTCAAGTTGAATTAACTAGTTAACTTTTTAAATAATAAACTGATTTTTTTATTTCTATAATAAAAAATATAATTCAAGTAATTTGATAAAAAGGGGTAGATTTTTTATTTTTTGTTATTTTATTTATTATTTTTTACATTTTTAGATGATTTCAAAGGATTTTTGAAAGGAAAATAGATCATATTTTATTATTTTATTCTTTTTTTTTAAAAATAGCAATATTATGATAATAAATATTTAAAGGGATTTTAAGAAAAAAATAGATTATATTTTTATTATTTTATATAGTTTTTTTTGTTTTTTTTGCTTATATTTTTTAAATAAGAAATTAATCAGTGAATTTTAGTAATATGTTTGTTATATTTTTGTGAATTTATATTAGATTTTTATTATTAATAAAATATAAATTTAATAAATACAATATATTAATTTTATTTGCTTATTTGACTAAATTAATGCTGAATTGAGGTCAATTTTATAGCTAAATTAAAACTAATTTTAGGCTGATTTATAGTTGTTTAAGTTCTGAATTGATGCTAAATTAATGTCAAATTGAAACCAAAGCTGATTTATGGTTATTTAAGTTCTAAATTAATGCTGAATTAATACTGAATTGAGGTTAATTTTAGGCTAATTTATAATTGAATTTAAGTTCTGAATTAATGCTGAATGGTTATATTTGATTGGAGTTGATCAGTGTCTATCAGTGTATATTTATATTAATTGAAAAATATGATAAATCAACTATAAATAATATTAAAATCAGTCTAAAATTAGCTATCTAATTTTTAGTTGATTTGAATAGTAATAATTTAAATATAAAGCCTTTTTATCAAATTAAATATTTTCAATAAAATCAATTTCTAGACAAAATACAAATTATAGTTTTTTTTGATATTAATGTGATAAATACTAATAAATTAAAACTATAGGTAATAAATAAATCAAAGTGATCAATACCTTTTCTAAAATTAATTTAAAAAATCTCTTTATCTATTATCAAGTTAATTCTAAAATATAAATGAATTTATCATTATTTGAAAAAGTTTTTATAAAATTGATAGCTACTTTAAAGTATAAAATAAAAAAATTTTATTTTTAATTAATAATAATTTATCATATTTTAATTTAAATGCAATAAAAATTATTCAAAATAATTATAATAATAAAAAATTATTTATACTTAGTTAGATATTTTTTATAACTCTTTTACTTAATTTTTTTTTAATTTTTTTTTTAATTTTCTTTTTTATAATTTGTTTTTTTATTTTTTTTTAGATTTTCTTTGTTTCTTTTTTTCTCTTTCTTATTATTTTTTTATTTTTTTTTTCTTTTTATTTGTTTTTTATTTTTTTTTTATACTTTTTTTTGTTTCTCTTCTTTTTTTCATTTCTCTTCTCTTTTACCTTTTTCTCTTTTTTTATTTTTTTTTAACCATAAGCTTAATAAAAAAAATGTAAACAAAAAAATATTTAACTAAATAAAAAAAAAATAGTTTTTGTTTTTTTTTTATTTTTTTTATTTTTTTCCTTTTTTTATTTCTTTTTTTATTCACTTTTTTTACATTTTTTGTTTTTTTTTGATTTTATTTCTTTTGTTTTTTTTATTTTACACTTTTTTTTATTTTTTTTAATTTTTTTATTTAAGTTTTTATTTTTTTTTTAAGATTTTCAAGTTTTTTTTGTTTTTCTTTTATAATTTTTCTTTTTAATTTTTTTTATTTTTTATTTTTTAATTTGTTAATTAACTAATTTTATAAAATCAACATTGTAAGCGTTAAAATCCGTGATTTATAAATGTATGACATTTTATGAATTCAATAGCTTCAACAAGAGCTGTATCTTTCTAAACCATTTCTGCTACTTACCTTCAAGAGGATTTATTTTACAAATTATTTTATTTGTCTAAGAATCTAATTTTATTTATTCTATTTATTTCAGATTGTCTGATTTTTACTTTTCATCTTTATCTAATTCCTTATATTTCCACTTTTATCATTTTCATTTCATCTTATTTTTTCTATTGATTTCACATTATTAGACCCTCTATTTGATTGTTTTATTATTATTAGTAGAATCTAAATCTTCAGCTTTTTTTTCTTATTTATTTCTGTATTTCTTCCAAATGAGTAATAGCATGTATTTTTTTCATTATCATTCTTAATTTTCATGTATTTATTTTAATTCTATTTTTCAATCTTCCTGTAATTTTAACCTTTATTATTTCTATCCATTAATCTTTCTTGTTATCTGTTTTTCTGTTTGATTATTTTCTTGTAAACAATAAAATTTATAAATCATTAATTCTTTTATTTCCCTTTGTTCAGTTAGAATTTCCTTTGTTTTCAATTTATTAATAAGTTTTTATTTTACATTACAATAAGAAGGTTGACTTTAACATATTAAAGAGATTTTCAACACTAATTCTTGATATTAATTTTAATATATTAAAGAGGTTTTCAATGCTGTAATTATGATATAAGTATATTATTAAAAAATGTTTCTAATTATTTATAATTTCCAAATTTTATTATTTATAATTTAATAAATTTACTAAGAATTAAGATGAACCTATTATTCTTTTCTAAACACCAAATTATGCATAATAACTTTATTAATTTATTACTAAGATACATAGGGTTATATGTCGATCCTTTTTTACATTTTTTTTTAAGATGCGATAGATTCATATAAACTTTATTGAAAGATAGTAAATTATACAAAATAAAATATAAAATATAAAGGAGATCATATAAAATTACATTTCAGAGTAATTACAAAATCTCAGATTAACTAATCTATGATTAATTAGAATAAGATCCTACAAAGCATTTCTTAAAATCAATTTTCACCTAAGTAAAGAATATTTTTCAGAATTAACAAATAAAATAAAAACAAAAACAAAATTTATGTTATGTTGAAAAAAAATGATTTATGTCTAAGATGGTTCTATAAAAGAAAAGATTATGGTTATTTAATTAATTATTTGACAGGAATAGAAAATGTAAAAAGATCAAAGATCTTATCACTTTTGTGAAAATAGTAGTTATAAGATAGCTGTAATAGTATAGTAATGAACACTTCTGACTAATAAGTGATAATAATTGTAAAAAACTATAAAAATCTTTAGGGAGGTTTGTTAGTTAATCAAATAAATTATATTCAGCTGAATTATATTCGCCATCTGAATCTGAAGAAAGAACAGTATCTACTGTTTTAGTAATATAGGAGAAGTCTTTATCGACATATGTTTTAAAATATTTAAACATTTCTTTCATAAGATGTCACATCTTATGTAATATACTAAAAATAAGAGTTCTATCCTTTGTAACAAAAGAAGGATCTGAAATAGGGGTTTCAGTTAGTGGTAGAAGTTTAAATTCTAATTCATCATCAGAATCTAAGAGAATCTTCATTATTAACCAAATTGTCAGTCTTAATTCTATGATACCCTAGGTTAGGCCATTTTTTAATTTGAGTGCAGGATCTTTTAAAATAGTGTAAACTTGAACAAATTGAGCAAGATTTTTGATTAGGTGAAAGAATGAATAGTTTTTGTTTGTTGAGAATGATATTTTATTTTATAAAATAATTGAAATCATCATATGATTCAAAGCATACAAATGCATAGTTTACTTTTGATTTCTTGAATTTACTAATAGGAATATACCAATATTTTACTTTAAATGACTAAAATATAGGTTCAATATCTTGATCAGTTGTGCCAGTTAAAAGATTTGAAACTTTTACGATAAAAAAGTGATGTTTAATCAGTTCTTTATTGGGAATAATATAAGGTATTATTTGCACGTGATTATTAAGGAAGCAAAAATCCCACAGGAAGTCTAAGTCTAAAAGCTATTCTTGTTTACCAGATAAATAAACAAGTGCATTGTAATAAGAAGGTTTTTGTTTAATTATTATTTGTTGGACAATACTATATTTTGATGCTATTGTTCTAATCATATATTCTGAAGTTCTTGATGAAACATTAATAAAATGGTAAATCCTTTGTATTATTTTTGATGAGATGACTAATTTGGGTATATGTGATATAGGACTGTATTGTTGTGAATCATTCAATTTAGTATTATTTGACAAAGGGTTGTGTTGTTATAAATTTTCTGATTTAGAATCAATTGACAAGAAACTTTATTTTTATGAATTACCAAATTGAGCAAAATCTAATAGAGCAAATAATCTGTGATACAGTTGAGGTAAAACAGGATTTGTTTATCAAAATTTTCTTTTTGAGCATTATCCAAGGAGGAAGATATGAATAGAAGGAAAGATAAAGTTGAGAAGAAGGAAGAAGCAGAGCCAGTATTTGTTGAAATATTGTTGTTATCTTTGCTTTTACTTTTATTTATCCTTTGAGGTTTAAGGGAAAGACCAGGTCTTAGTTCATTTTTAATATAAAGGGAAATAACTATGGTATAGGTGGAGGAGAAAAAAACTGTGTTTTTAAAACAGTGTTATTTTATATACGTTTTATTTCATTTTGTATATTAATTTGTCTAATCAAATTATATACAAACTCTTTAAAATCCATTTCCTTATTATAAGCATTTGTGAGAGGAGTGAAAGGAGGAGTGGTGTTAGAAAACTCTTAAAAACTGACAATAGTGTTGTTATTATTGTTAGTTATTGAGAAAGAACCTTCAGGTTATTCATGTGAAAAGTACTTATTAATAAATTTTTTCATTTGTTGGTCCTTATTTTTTTGTTTTCTTTTTACATTGTTTTTGTTGTTTTTGTCTATCGGGAAAATAAAAAAATTTTAAGTATGAGTTTTTTTTTATCTCTTAATTTCTTTTTATATATTTTTTTTTTTTTTTTTAAAGTGCAATAGTTTTGCTAAATCTTTATTATAATAAGAATAAATATTTATACATTTATAGATAAATTAAAAACAAAAATAAAAACAAATCACAAGAAAAAATAAAAATCTTGTCTAAAAATTATATTTTAAAGAAGACTGACCTTGTACTTTCCCAAAATCAAATATAACCTAAGCTAAATATATCACTTTTTGAAAAAATAAATGAACAAAAGAAAAGAGGGCATGATCACTACTGCACTAAAAATTTGACCAATGTGAGCTTAACTATATTATGATAGTGATAGAATTTGATCTAAAGGTATTGAAAATAAATCGGGAGGAAAGGTTATAACCTAAGATTTTAAAATTATTTTTTTTTCTTCAATGGAAATATTCACAGAGTTTTCTAGTTTTTTTTGTATAGTGCATCTATCTGTTAAAATTTGTTGAGTTTGTTTATAGATGAGATGCATAAATGAGGAACAGGCTAAATTAGATAGTTAAACTGAATGAAATTTGCTGTGCATGAAGCAGTAGAGTTGTAAAAGAATAATTCTTTTGATGAGCGTAAAATAAGAAGTCGAATTATAAATGCAAAGCTGCTAATAAGACAATTGCTCTATTTCGATATTATTTGCATTGGTAAGAAATTTTAGGTGATCTTTGGAGTTAATTATAATGTTTTTCATTTCATAATTAATGATTGGACATATCTAAATATAATAGAAATCTTCATCAGCTGCTTTATATCAAAGACATAAAAGAGATAATAAGTAGAGTGTCAGATGTTTAATCTTCATAATTTCTAGTATAGGAAGCATTTCTAATATTCGTTAGTATTTAGCTTTTCTGATTGTTAAGATAACATAAGAGATACTCCCTGCAGTAATATTATTATTTAGTGAGAATGAAGTGGTAATCCAATGAGGATGGACAATCATGATGCTTTTTAAAAGAACTTTCAGATTACTTAAGTTTAAGATTGAAAATTCTTTATGTAGTTCTTTCATAAAATGGCATATGGAAATCAATATGTAAGAGTTATGAAATACTATAAAAGCTTTATTAGAATTAGAAGTAAGAAGTTGTAAGGCAGAAGATTAATTGCAATTTCTGGCTAGCTCGTTAACTTTGTTATTATAAAGATTATTAGAATGTGGTTTGACTTTAATCAGATATACATTCAGGTAGTGATGTATATTTTTGATGTTCCAGAGATTTGTTGTCCTAGCTATATGTCCCGACTTGTCTCACATTATATCCCAAATGTCCTATTTGTCTCATCTATATCCCATCAGTGTCTCATCAATATCTTATGATAACACTGCATCCAGATGATTATATAAAATGACATTAAATAGATAAGACCAATTTGCATAATTGTTGATTTTAAAAAATGGGCGAAAAGTAGGTGAGAGGTAAAGAGGGTTTTTAAATTTTGTAAACTGGAATATGATAACTGCTGATTCAGTATAAATTTTTACTTTACAGTGAGATAGCGCAGTGATTAGAGCTGAGAAAACTGCTATGAATTCAGGAAGCAAAGATGATAGAAAACAGTAGTAAAAGGTGTGATAAAGGAACATATTAGTGAATCAGGATGAGTTTGTAATCATGTCAGGCTCATTTTAATAGACGAGGTACTAAGGTCTCAAAGGGAACCATCTGTATAAAATTCTAAAATAGTGGAGTTAATAAATTAATGAGCAAAATTCTGTAATTGAGTATTATAAGGTGGAGAAACATATTTATCCAATAAATTAATAGGTAACCATAGGATAAAAGGTTGTGGAATAACTATAAATAAAGGGTTAAAAATTAGAAAAAATTCTAATTAGTGCGAGTTCATATAGAGCTTCAATTGAAAGAACTGTGTGAAAGACATCTACATATTTATCCTTGAATTTAATAGGAATTGAGATACAAAGACTATGAGATAGTATGATAAAACATATCCTAACTTCTGTGCATCTTTTTGATATAGAGAATAATGATCATAATTCTTAAATACTGTATAGTGACAAGAGCCTACTAATAGTAAGCAGTGTTTAATATATATAGTGTTGTTATTAAGATAAGTAAGACGACCAGTGATGAATAATTTGGTAGCAGTATCCTATCTAACAATATAGTTGTAAGTTCTAATTTTATGTTTAAGTGGTTGAGTAATATAACCATAATAATGATTATGTTTAAAACTATTCGTTGATGAAAGCATTCTATGATCATTTATTGACAGTAAATTCTCAATAGTCGTGAACTATTTAGATATCGTATATAGTCTTTTCTCAGTATTAGTAATAGTACAGAGGTTACTATATGTTAATATGTAGCTACTATAACAGTTAAATAATTGTTCAATATAAAGGACTGAGCATTGACAAAGGTTTCTGGTAAAAGTTCTATAATTAGTTAAAATGAGTTCATGGATAGTATGGGTACCACCTGCTATATTTTAGTGAAAGATAAAGAGAACATTCAAGGAGATATTTAAGTGTTTTATATTACATAAAGCAGATGGAAACCAATCATCATTTTTCTGTATTATATCGTAAGGCCAAAAGATCAAAAGGCTTTTGTGTAATCATTCTTTGATTTGTAGTTATTTGATTCTTATGAGAAATGTTAATCCTAAAAGACCAGTTTTATTGATCATTTGTAAAAGAACTAAACTGAAATATTGGAGAAGTCATTAATGCAGCGGGATGATATTGTAAAAATAATGTGAGTTAAACAGATCAGTGAAAGTAACTTGTGAAAGCTTGAATTTTCTTTTTAAAAATGCAATAAATGTAGCTATTAATATTTTGCATTGAGCTTCCGATAGGAGTGTCAGTTGAGATCTATATTTAATTCTTGAGAAGATTACTATATTATAGATATAAATTATTTGTAAATCAGTTAACCTTTTGTTTTTCATAATGGTGACAGCATTTTCAATTTCAGTATGCAGTTGTTTCATAATAAAGTTATTGTTAGATCGTAAGGATATCTATATATTTAGATATTTAATGTTATCATTTGGGTGATGAGGGATGAGTTTATAATGTTGTTAATTATGTTGGATAATAAAAGGTTGTGATTTATAAGTATTAACTAATAGTTCTGATTTTAACTAATTAACTTGGATATCATTGAAGTTAAAAAAATTATTAGCAATTGAAGTAATGTATGATAAATCCTCTCTGGATTTAACCACCCACAAAGTATCATTCATAAATGCTAAAACAGAAATATTACATTGGTGAGATGTGATTCAAGTAAAACAGATGTCAGGACGCCATTGTACGTTCATGTTGTAATCATAGGGTGAATCATTAATTCTATACAGAAGCGGATCATAATAAATGCATCACAAAAATGGTAAAATTACTTCTTTTTGATCGATCTCTGAGTGAACTAAATATATCAGTATTTCCATGTATCATGAAAACTTGGTTAAAATGAGGTATAAAAATCCTTATTATGATTCAGATAAACAAGTACAGAATTTTAAGTCATTTAAGGGCTTTGACTAATGTAAAAACATTAATACGATCATAAGCTTTAAACATATCCTGAAGGAGTACCAAATTTCTTGGTTATTAAATAAGGTATCTTATTTAACATAATTAAATATATGAATGGGTTCAAATGTCGATTTGAAAAAAAGCCTAACAAAGTTGAATTCTTTTAGTATATTATGTCTGGTAAAAAGAGAAGCCAATCAGGTATTCAGAAGTTTTGTAAAAGCTTTTCTTAGGCATTCTAACAATGTTATAGGTCTAGTATTGTTTAGATCAAATTGCCATAATTTTGGTTTTGGAATAGGATAGATATAGGCCATATTCTATCTTGATGGAATCGAGGATATCTGAAAACATTCATAAATAATATATCAAAATACTTTTTTCCTCAAGAGGCTAAGATGTTTAAGCATTTCATTAGATATATTTGAGGGGTCAGAAGTCTTATTATTCAGAAGTTAATCTATAATTTTATACTATTCGTCCGCTATCAGCATTGAAGTAAGATAATTGTAAATTGATAAATCAATTTTAGGTATAGGTTGATAGGTTAATGTCTATTTTTCTGAGATTGACTTATCTTTATGAGTTGTACCAGTTACCTGCTAAAAATGTTGAGCAACTTCCCTTTGAATATCTGTTTCATTTGTGAGTAAATCAAGTGAGGAACTTATATTATTAAGACACCTATCTAGGATGATGAGTTTTCTTTTTCTATTTAAGACAGAGTCTATCATTTTTTTCAGATCAGTTTTGTAATCGTCAATTCTGTCTTAAAGTATTTGTTGTATGCTTGAAAGTTTAAATTCATGTTCTTTAAGTTTAGCCTTCATTTGTAAATGAACTACTAATAATTATACGTCAATTAATGTTGATTTAATATAAATATTATTAGAAAAAGGCCCTATTGAGACAACACATAGAGAACAATCTTGAGCAATTTTGAGGAATTTGTCATGAAGATTCAATTATTTGAGAGAGATAAGGTTATTTTTAAAACATTTTTATGAGACTTTAGAAAATTTCTGTAGTGTTCTGATGTTACTGTATAAGGTGAATATGGTGATTGGTTGTTTGGACAGTTAATGAACTTTAGATTTGTTGACAGAAATATATTTGTTTACAGATGAGATTAATGTATCTTGAAACAAATCCCAATATTTATTCAGAGTGGATTAAGACCAAGTTATAGAGGTAGAAACATTTCTAAGAACATAACTGTTTATGGCATAATCTAATTTATCCCTGAATTGTGTCCATTTTTTTGAGTCCATCTTATTAAAATTAAAAAAAGATTTAGTAGGATAATTACAACTATTGGAATTGATTTGTAAAAAGTTAGAACAGTTAATGATGGCAATATAATGATCAGAAATTTGTGTGTTAATAGGTAGTATATCGGCATCAAGCATATTAAATATGTCATCCAAATATAATCAATTTTTGATGATGATTGATTACGATAAAAAATAATAAAATGTGATCAATTGATATTATGTAGAACAGTAAAGGAATCGAAAAGGTTATAATGATTTAATAAATTAATAAATAAAATAGTTCAGGATAAATTATCTCCAAGAAGAATAATGTGGTAATCATTTTTAATAGTATTATCAAGAAGATGTTTAATACATGTTAAGACTTGCTTAGTAATTTTTTCTTTAGATTTTTCTGAGAGAATGTATATATTAATAACAATAAGTTTTTATTTGTCAGGGAATTATAACGTTGCATAAATGATTTTATCGAGTTTAGATCTGTGTAAAAAAATGTGTTTGGAGAATTGAAAACTAAAAGATAAGCTGACTTCAAATCTACAAGACTGACTATCATAGTTTTTACTAAAAATTGTTAAAAAATTTGAGAATGATTGATTGAAAATTGAAGTATTATTGTGTTTAAAATTAGTTTCTTGTAGGGCCAGTATATCATAATGATATGTATCATAAAGTGAAAAAGGATGTTTTGTTTGGGCTCATTAAGTTCTCTAATATTGTGTGAGGCTATGGAAAATTTTTTTGTTTTGAAAGGGTGGGAAGTATTATTAGGTTCTATTAAAATATCAATAGGGACAGTGTTTATGATATATGTTATATTTATTATGAGAAGCTATCAATGCAGCGTTCTATTATTTTGTCAAATTCTTTATTCAATAGGTCAAAACTTGTGTGTCATATTGGCTGATAAGATTTTTGTTAATAAGTACTGTTTAAAAGTCTTGATAAGTTTTGAGCAGCTTATTAATTGTTGGAGTGAATTCGAAGATTCTTTGTTATTATTTTTGATATATAGCAATGAGTTGTTCATTGAATTTAGTTTATAAGTGAGCAGTATAAAGAGATGTGTCAATAAACAAAAATTTTATGTCTGCTTCAGTAGCATTATCTGAGAGTGTATTGTTAAACAATTCAGCTTCTTGAGAGGTTATAACTTTAATGTTCAGTACCTTTTCAACTACTTCAAGGTGAGATTGTGAAAATTTAAAGGCAGAACAAAGGTCACTAAGAGTATTAGAAATGGATTCAAGTTAGAATATGATGAATTTCTTAAAATCGGGGTCGTACATTAATCTACCTGCTGTTGTTCCATTTTTAATAGTTGGAGTAGGACACACTGTATTGTCAAAAATAATATTGTCATCCATTGGTTTATCCTTCCACCTTAAGACAGGTGGTTTGTTAGTAGCTTTACTGTGTTATTAGGCTTCTTAAGTAGAGGAGAGGGTGGAGGTCATTTGTTTTGAGTTTGCGAATATTTAACATTAGAGCTCAAAGAGTTAGCAGCATCAGCAAACGTAATATTATCTCTAACAGCATCACGAGATTTCTTAGATGCAGTATATTCGTTAAATTAAGCTAGTTGAAACCTTTAATACAGGTGTTGAGTATTTTTGTCTTTTAAAGTATTACGTTTCTATGACATGAAGACGCGTTATGGTATGATGAAGAGCAAATAGCACATAGTTTAGATTTCGCATCAGTCCATTTAAGTTTTTTATTGTTAAGCGTAAGTTTATCAGTTGTAATTGCAGCATCAGCTTCATCAGTATTACAAAAGTAGAAGTACGCATGTTGCAAATAATTATAGTTTGATCTTGCTCGTGAAATGATTCAAGCTGTAGCGTCTACCATCTTATCGATGTCAAGGAGGTCACGTACTGTAGTTTCTCATGGAAGATTAGTTAGTTTTTTGAGAATTTAGAATGATCTTAGATTTTTTTCTATTCTGGTCACACATTTGAATATGAACAGAGTCGTTAATAATAAGCAATCTATCAGTCGCTTAAAGAAGATCAAATTTAGCTTTATCGTCAAAGGTAATAATAGCGCGTTGCCACAAGTTTCTAGTTTTCATAGTGCAACGTACAATATTACCATAATGGAAAAAATTATTTTTAATTTGTATAATTGTAAAATTCAACGGAATCTCAGTTATTGTGATTGATTGTGCAGGTACAAATGGGTGCATTTTTTTTACAACTAGAGGTAAAAACGTGATTTTGTTCATATTAGGAATCTTCATTTTACAAAGATCATCATGTTCGTTAGAATCTAAAAGGCAAGCTTGAGAATGTTGATTAAAGGATCAGTAGGAAGCTTTTCACGTGTAACTTCAGCAAAAGAAGCATAGTTAAAATAATATTTGTCAGTGATTTCAGCGATCTTCAGTTGGGGATTAGCTCTAGAATATTTTTCAAATGGAAAATACGCGAAATATTTTTCAGCACTAAGGAGTGATGCAGTAAATGCTACTAAAGTAGTATTAATAGTATTTTCAGACGTATCAGAAGGACCATTGACGTTCATTTCATCTTTTTTGTTGTTGGTTATAGTTTAACTGTATCAGTTTCTTTAGTTTTTCCTTTATCAAGAGGCAAAGGCGTAGTATCAGATATTTAGTCAACTTCCATAGTAATAACAGGAGGTTGTACAATATTCGAGCTTTCAGCGACAGCTTCTTGTTCAGTTGTTTGAGTAGTATTCTGTCTTTTTTGTAGTGGTAGTTTTTCTTTAACTAATAACGCAGAGCAACCATGATTGTTAGATTTTTGATTTTTTTTGAGCATTTTTAGTGATTAGCAGAAAGAGTTTTTTTTTATTTTTTATTTCTGATCCCTTTTTATATAAAAATTCTATTCTATTTATATAAAAATTAATGTAAATCATTTCTGTAAATCCTGATCTCATTCCTATAGATTTCTAATCCTATTCCTGTAGTTTCTAATTCCTATTCTAATTTCTAATCTCTATTCCAATTTCTAATTCTGTAATTCTTAACTTTTCCGTCTAATATTTATATAATTTTTTCTTAGTTTCTTTATTCAGCGTTTGATTTATCCTTTTTCTTTCGGTAGGTAATTTATCCTTTTTCCTTTGGTAAGTAATTTATCTTTTTTCCTTCAGCTAATAATTTAAACATATTTTGTATCTTAATTTTTAGCTAAATATTTATCTGTTAATCTTTTATTTAGCCAAATATTTCCTTAATTTTCTTATAATGTCACGTGATATTAGTTCTATAAATTTTTAGCTTTATAACATAATAATAAATCAAATGATTATAACCTTTATAATATTCGTGATGAATTAAGAAGTAACTATTATAATAATTATAGTAAATTAAAAGGTCATAGATCTTATAATAGATTAGAAAAACATTAATCTGATATTTTTTAGTTTTAATTAAAAGCTATAATATTTATTATGTAATATTTTTAGATATATAAGAGTTACAATAGTCTTTTAGATATATTTTACATTATAAGAAATACAAATAAAAAAGTAAGAAAAGTAAATAATATATTATTAAACAATAAAATTTTATATTATAATAACATAAAATTTACATAATTATCATAAACAACTAACTAAAATACCCAGGTATAATACAAATTTTATAAAATTTGTAAAATATTATTTTAAAAAAAAAGCACTAACTTTACAATTAGCTTTTCTCTAAAATTATACAAATAATATGGTAATATTCAGAACTTATTATTGGCATAATTTTTTTCAAAATTCTATATATTACTTTTTTACAAATAGCTTGTAGTACCCTAAGTATAAGTATAAGAAGAGTATTATGCTATAGGGAGTATTTTAGTCAACTGTTTACAGTATATAATTTAATATAATTATATTATTTATTATAATATAAATAAATTAATAAATATATATTATATAATTCATAATATATATCTTATATATGTATATCTATGCAAATTTATAAATTTTTTAATTTATATAATTTATAATATATATATTTTATAATTTTATATAAATATTATTTTAGATTTTTAAAGTAAATTTATATATTAACTAGAAAATAGTAATCACTTTAGTCTAAAATATAATCAAATAAAATTATAATAAAAATCATAATTTATTAATTTATATTTAAATTTTGATTTTTTTAATATTCAATTTTTATAAAATATGTATAATATAATATTAGCAATATAAAATTTTATTAAATAATCAATATATAAAATAGAATAATATTACATTTGATATGCTTAGTATTTGATTGTTTTTCACTATATTTCAGACAATTATTTTAATTAAAGCTTTATTTTTTAATTTTTAAAAAATAAGCTAAATTATCTAATAGTAGAATTTTAAATAAATTGAATTTGTTTATAAAATATTAATATTTATTATATAAAATTATTATTAGTAAAATTATATTATAAATTTATGATTTATTATATTTTATAATTAATAATAATACTTATATTAGATTTCTTTTAAATATAAAAATTTTATTATATATTAAAATATATATTATCCTTTTATTTATTATTTTAATAAAAATCATATATACAGTAGCTGACAAAAGAAATACAACAATTTATTTTTAGTTTTAAAAGCTTATAACTTATTAACTATAAAAGCTAGAAACTTAATTTTTGATTCATTTTTATTCTTACATTTTGAAAAATATCCTATAAAAATTTATTAGCCAATTAATAATGCCAATTTTATATAATATAAAAATCTATATTAAAAATAGTACTTAATGTTTTTTGAGCTTAAAAAAACTTTTTTAAACAGGCTAACTATCATAAAACTAATATTAAATTCTGATTCACTCTACGTGATGATTTTAACAAGCTAAATTTTATCTAAATTAGACTATTTGATCAGAAAATATTGTACAGCAAAAATCAGTATTTTATTATAAAAAATAAGTTTAACTAATTTTATGCAGTAAAATATTGATCTTTGCTGCACAATATCTTCTGATTAGATATTTAATTTAGATAAAATTTAGATTATTAGAATCATCATGCAGAATCCAGTATCAGTTTTATGATAGCTAACCTGCTTAAAATGGTTTTTAAGCTCAAAATTTATTAAATACTATTTTTAATGTAGATCTTTACATTATACAAAATTAGCATTATTAATTGAATAATAAATTTTTATAGAATATTTTTAAGGAATCAGTGTCTTTAATTTAATTGATAATAACTGAGCTTCTATTGTAAGTTACATTGCAATAGCCATAAGTTTGGGTCTCAGCTGAGGTATAAAATTAGATAATTTTCATAAAAATTTTATATATAACTGAATATGTGAGCATATATACTAATATACATTTATAATTGATCAATCGATTTATTTATCGATATTAATTATACCTAAATACTAGGTTTTAAAGAACATGTAAATACAAATGAAGTTAGAAATCAATAGAAATTTGGCCTTCACTGATAGGTCTGTAATGGATACTATCTTACATCTTCAAATTCAAGAACCCTTATACAGTCAGACCTCTATATAATCATACCTTATATAGTCACATCTTTATATAAGAACCTGATTTTATGAAATGGACTTTAACTTAGTTAATTTATCCTTTATAGTTATAAATCAATTATAATCACTATTACCACATAATCTGAAATGTACATATTATATTTATTAGTAATTTGATCTTTATACAATCACTAATTTCTGATTGGTTATAAATTAATAAAATTCAATTGACTGTAAATTAATTTTTATTAATTGATTATCCTTTTTTTATATAAAAAACATCAAAAAAAAAAATTTTTTTTTTTGACGATTATTATTTTTTTTTTCTTCTTGGCTAGTTTTTATTTGCTGTTAATTTTATTTAATTTGTTAGTTTTTTTCTGTTACTTGGATTTGTTAGTTACTAAAACTTTTTTTTGATTCTTTAGAATTTTGTTGGTTACTTACCAAAACTTTCTTTTGATTCTTTAAAATTTATTGGCTACTTATCGAAACTTTCTTATTTGATTTTTGTTGTTAGAGTTTCTTGGTTACCCGTCAATACTTTTAGAATTTGTTGGCTATTTATCAAAACTTCCTCTTTGATTTTTGTTATTTTTATTAGAGTTTGTCAGTTACTTGTCAATACTTTTTTAATTTTTTATTAAACTTTTATTGGTTACTTTCCTTTATTAGTTATTATTAAGCATCTTTATTATCCTTATTATGAATCTTTCTCTATCTAAAAAATGCTATTCAGCTATCAGCGATAATCTTAAATGTCAAATTTGTGAATGATCAGATGCTAATAAACATAAAAAGCATTATGAAGTTACAGCATATTTTAATGAGAAATATCTAGATCTAAAAATTAATAGAAGTACTATATCAAAGATTTTAAAAAAAAAAGATAAGTGAAAATCTGTAGTTAGTACTGAAATTTTAAATAAAAAATTTAGGTAAGAATTTTTTTTTATAATTTTAAAACTTTATTATCACTTATAGATTTTTTTAAAAATATAGATATAGAGAAGTTAAATTTTCAATATTAGATTATGCTATAAGCTTATGGATACAACTGAAGGTGTTATATTAACTAATTTATTAATTAAAGAGAAAGCTAGAGATTTGCTTAAGCATTTAATATATAGAAAACTGATTTAATTCTTTCTAATGAATGGTTGGAGAAATTTAAGAGACGTAATAATATTTATAGACATCATAGGTATGAAGAAACAGAAAGTACTCTAATAAAATCACTTCTAGAAAAATGAATGAAACTGTGCAGAATTTTAGGCTGATATACTCTTGATCAAATATATAAAATTGACAAAACGGGTCTTTTTTATCAGATATTCCTTAACCAAACGTTTTCAACAAGTCCTATTCTCAGTTAAAAGAAAGATAAAACTAGAATAACAGTTCTTCTCAGTATTAACATGCTAGAATCTGATAAACTTACACCATGGGTTATTGATAATGCAAAATGTCTAAGAGCCTTTTCACAAACTAATTTAGAACAGCTTTCCATTCATTACTATACAAGTTCTAAGGTGTGGATGAATTCTTTTATCTTTGAAGGAGTGCTTTACTATATGGATAATTATTTTAGAATACAGAATAAGAAGTTTCTCTCTTAGTTAATAATGCACTGTCACACTTCGATCTACATTGCCATTCTTCAGATATAATAGCTAAATAAGGTAATAGTACATAAATTATTTTTTTTATTTTTAATATTTGACTAATTATAATTAATATTCTAAGATAATATGGATTCTGATTCTAATGATGATAATGATGGTCAATGTGAAAATTTTAGTAAAAACAATCAAGAGTTCCAAGATTAACACGCAGTATATTTTAATATTAAGTTAATAAAATTTTTTAAAAAATTTTACTAACTTTACTTAAAATACTTAAAAGTTTACCATAATAATAATAATAGTAGGAATAGGGATACTTCTTAGCTTAATCTAACTCATATTGAAGTGGTTTTTCTATTATCTAATACTATGAGTCATTTACAACTACTTAATACTAGAATCATTAAAAGTTTTAAAGTTCATTATAAATAAAACTATTGCTGTCATATTTTAAAGCTTTTTGAAGAAGATACAGATATAAATAAGAAGAAAGTCAATGTCAAGAAAGCTATTAATTACTTAGCAGATATATGAGAAAATGTAACTGATGAGGTGATTCTCAATTGTTAGATTAAAATTGAAATATTGTCTTCTTCAACTGAAGATAATATAGCTGATGCAACACAAATTCAATAAAATATTTTAAACTATAAAATAGCAGATACTAATAAAATAATTGATAACTTATACACAGAATCAGAAAATCTTTTTGCCACTTCATTAGCAAGTGCATTGAATGATTTCTCTTGTGATTTGAAGAAGATATACCAATTAAAGATATTTTAAATGAAAATGATATTATCAAATTGATTCAAGAGGAAATAAATAATGAGAATAATAATTTAGATAATTCTGAAGATAAGCCAATATTAGTTTTTTTAAATAATGCAACAAAGTCTTTACAAACTTGGATAACTTTTTTTGAACAGTAAGAAATAGATAAATTTAATAATAGTGATTATTATATTTTTAGAAAATATCTTAAAACAATTCGAAAACTTAAATTGTAAACTAAAAAATAAGTTCTAATAATTGATTTTGTTACTTGTGAAGATTAAAATTTATTATTAAAAATAATATTTTTATAATAATCAATAAATAATAATAAAATAATTTTACTTACTGTATATATTATAATAAATTTATAAATATTCTATATAATCACTATAAATGATTTTAATTATAGCTGTAAATATATAAAGGTTTAATTATTATAATTATACCTCTATATAATTATCACTCAGAAGTGTAACTGACTTGGTGATTATATAAAGGTCTAACTGTACAAGTAAGAAAGTGATTAACTAATAATTAATAGATTAGGTACTACTTTCAGGTAGTTATGATAATAATAGATTGCATTGCACTACTAAAGTACTATTTAATTGAACTATTATTAGGAGTAAAGACTGGATTCAATTCTTAGGTAAATTTGACACTATGAATACAAACCACTATTTATATAAAGAACCTTGATTTCACAGTCTTAAAAATTATTAATAGGGTTAAATCCTATAAATTAAATTGGTTAAAATAGGGAGTAACAAACTTTATGGTTGAAGTGAGCCCTCTATTCAAAGGTGATAGTACCCAAAAAGGTCTAGTGAGCTTGTAATAGTAGAGTAAAAGCTGTTTTAGGTAGTTTATATTAGGTAGTAATTGTATAGGAATATATTTTTAAGTGAGTTATCAAACCTCTTAATAAGATTGAATACCTATAAAGATAACCTCATAATTAAGATCAAATATATTCTACTTAAAATATACTTATAGTTTAATCTTTAGTTATCGCATATTAATAGAAAAAAAATTTTATAGGATATTTTCTAAAATGGGATCGTATTCAACTTATCAATAATAATTTTACTGATAATCATTTAACAGATAATCATTTAGCCAACAGGTATATTTTACCAACACTTGGATTACTAACTATCATTTTACCAATATGGTTATTTCATCAACATGGTTATTTTACTAACAAGTTATTTCACTGATAAATAATATAATTTTTAAAAATTTATATTTTTTATTCAGTAGTTTGAACAAGAAAGTTTTATATTTTATCAGTGAAATAACCTGTTAGTGAAATAACCATGTTGATAAAATGATAGTTGGTAATCCAAGTATTAGTAAAATGTATTTATTGACCAAATGATTGTCTGTTAAATGATTATTAGTAAAATGATTATCAGTTAATTAAACTAAATCCCTAAAATGTAAGGATTAAAATGAATTAAAAATTACATTTCTAGCATTTATAGTTATAGCTTTTAAAGCTAAAAATAAGTTATTACATTTTTTTGTCAGCTATTATATAGTATTTTATAATATAAATAAAAAATTTACTTTTTATATTAATATAATTTTTTTAGTAAAATAAGTTTAGGTTTAATTTTAATCTAAAATTTTTTAATTTTTTTTTTATTTCTATTATAAAATATTTATATATAATAAAATTTATCTTATTTATTATAAATATATTAAAAATTAGCTGATAAAACATATATTTATAATAATTATAAAAGATTTATTAGGTTTATTTTTATTATTTATTTTATTTAAAAAAGATTTATATGTTTAATACTAATATAAATTATATTTTAAGTCTTAAAAATAACTAATAAGCTTTTAAAATTAATATTATTTTTTTTAATAATATATGATATTATTTTTAGTTAATATTAAATAATATTCTAATAAAAAAAATTTTGATAACCTAAATTTCATATATCTCTACATATAATTTTATTTTATTAAGATATGATATCAAATACTATTACTAATAAAAAGAACTTTTAGATGCTATTATAAAACTTATTTAAAGCTTATGATAGAGTGAATGTATTTTTACTTATTAGAGTTTTAAAATGGTTACACTTTTCAAAATATTTCATTTATTTTATCTTGAATATGTTTATTCAAAATGAAAACTAAATTTTTATATCCTTTGAAAATACTAATATATTTCAAGTTTTTTTCAAAAATAAATCAAGGTAATATTATCTCACTTCTCTTATAATATATTTATTATGATCTTTTACTATATAGAATACTAAATTCAGATTTCAGTTACAAAATGACTTACAATTAAAAAATAGATGTAAAAACTAGTGCTACCTTTTTTATCTTATAAAAAACTTCAGTATTAGCTTATATAAATGATACTTTTTAGATTGCTAATTTATAAAATGATTTATAAAATATTATTAATATTATTAATAGTTTTTATGATCTCAATAATATTAAATAAAATTACTATATAATATATACAATTGAGTATTAATAATTCTTATCTTATAACTTCAATTAATTCTAATATTTCTATTGATATTTAAGGATTTAAATCTCTCTTAAAAAGGTTTGCTTATTCATTATTAAACAAACCTTTCAAAATATTAAATTTATAATATCAGTTAAATTTAACAAAAGCTTACTGATAAATAATTTATTTATATATTTAATATTATAGAATATCACATCTAATTTATATATCTAATTAAATCTCTTTATGTTTATATAATAAGTCTATATAAATTCTTTTTTAAAAAAACTTCATTTTTTATGTAATATATTTTTGTGTATTTTATATTCTCATTTATTTTATAACTTATCATATTTATTCTATAGACATAAATAGTTATTTAATAATTTATTGATAGTGATATTTAATGATAATAAATTATTAAAAAATATATTATATACAGTCACACCTTGATATAATGAAGTTGCTGATCTAGCCAATCAGGACTTCGTTATAAGAATCTTCGTTAACGCTATAACGAATTATGCGGTATGTATAATGAATTATTCGTTATAGTAGATGATTACTGATTTCATTTCACAAATATAATTTTACTATTTTCAGAAATATTTTCACATTAATTAATTTACTTAAATTTTTTTTTAAAAAAATTTATTTTTTTAAAATAAATAAAAATAAAATAAAAAATAAAAACGA